>WSUD01000757.1:0-11627 GCA_019633495.1 Tulasnella sp. 427 | reverse complement strand
ACTAAGTAATACATCCGCCAATCGGAACAAAGAGTGTCTAGGACGCTCTGAACAGCAAGTACCGAGAAGTAGCGTGCATTCGCTAAACTGAAAAATGCCCAAGGGAGCGGGCGATATCGACGGAACTCCTTAGGACCGATAGGTCCGCAGGGTCTGCTTACGTACGATATCGAAATCGATATCGAACCACCGATATCGCTACCGCGCCGGGACAGAAACCCGAAAGGCAGGGAGCGTGGGAGTCCGGTTCCTCGAGAAAGTTCCACCAACATCCTCCGGATCCATCCATCCAGCTTGACCAACGTTAACCACTCGGAGGAGGAATAAATAGGTCTCATCATGGCAGAGGGATCTAAGAACACCGATCCTAATCCCACCACCATGCCTCCGATCAAGTCGGAGGACCTTGAGGCTCGATACCCACTCTATATCCAACGGCTTCGGCAGTTGCTTGGTCCGCCATATCCGACCCACGACAAGAACGCCGCGTCTTACTACGAACTCTGTCTTCTATGCGATGCGGCCGCACTCGTAAAAGACCTTCGCCTCTCAGAATTCCTATCCTCTGAACAGCTTCGCGTCCTCACGGAAATCAGGCAGAAAACGGAAGGTTTCAACTACAAACCGGGCTTTAAGAACAATCCATATGAGAACATTCCGAGCTACGTGAAAGGAAGCATATTGCCTCCTATGGGTTGGGTGTCCAGCTTGGAGTCCTTAAGCAAGCGGGACGTAAGCAACACCGGATCTTCCAGTCGAACCAAAACATCTTCCAGTGCCGTGGGGTCCGGTGGAGGCGGGACGACGAAACGCGAACCGGATCACGTCCGACGCCTTGGGAAGATCAACAGATTCAACATGGATGAATTCCAAAAGAAAGTCAACAAATGTCAGGACGCATTTCTTCCTTATGACCGCCCAATAGCTAAATCTATCCATCAATAGATGTGGATGACCTTCCAAAGGGCTTCCAGAAACGCGAATCTCGACAAGGGGGTATGGTCGATGCGACGGAGGATTTGGATGAGGACTATGTCCTGTCCATCCCTTCTTTCTCTTTTTCAACCGAGGCTGGGCTCAGAAAGTTCGGAACCCCTAGAAACGAAATAGCTGTTCAACAATGGGTTCACGGTCTTATCGGAAGAACTTCTCAAACCCTCGTTCATCTATGTAACCCCTCAACTCTTTCGTTTGATTTTGGAAGTGTCGACGGTCCTGGAACAGCAAGGCAGAAATGCGATCTTTGCTGGCAGCGCTCCGCAGCAAGCAGCGATCAACCATGGATCAGGCGCCTCGTTGTAGAAGTGAAAACTCCGTGTTCGTAGCGCTTCATCTTGACTGAAGCCATCCGCTGAACGCTGACATGCTGGAACGACAGGGACCCTTGACCCAGTTACTTTCGAGAAGTTTGTGGCAGCGGGTCATGTACGGTCCACATCATCCATTCGATGCTTTAGTTTTGTTAACTTCCACGTAGATTCCCAGCAAAACTGAACTTGAACAAAAGAAAGAACGGTTTTCTAAGGGTACAGTGCTTTCCTCCGTCTTCGTATATTTCTATCTAAAATCCCTCCAGTACATCGCATATGGGCCCAGATCTACGATTATTGCGTGATACAGGGAACCTTCTTCTTCGTCCTCACTTCCGTATGAGAATATCTCCCGTATCACTTTCCCTTGCTGAATTGGATTCATGTTTAGTACGAATATTGGGTTTTCGGAGTGTTCCCTACCGACTACACCTTCGCTTGGGTCACAGACCTGATACCCAACGACTCGAAAGAGCCCACAATTTTGGGGTGCATGATGTACTGGATTCTATCAGCCATGCTAGCTCAGGGACTTCAACCTGTTCCTTGGGGTAGTGATCAGCCAGAGTTGGGTGCGCGGACCTCAATCACAACGCTGAAAGATGTGGCCGTGCAGAATATCCGAGCGGCTAGAGCGATTATAAATGCTATTTGATTTGCATTTCACCCGTCAATAACTTTCCCTCCATTTCTCAGCTCTTCCACGGGGAACTGAAGGGTTCTGCAAATCAAAGTTGTTTTGAGTGTCTTTGTCTCTCAAACCGATATTGCAGAGATCAAATCGGCAGTTGGCACGGATAGTCTTCTTCGTAGCTCACCAGGACAACGATGACTCAGACGATTCAGTCGGAGGGTACTCAAGCTCTGAATAAGCAGTGATGCCGCGTATGCAGGGGCAGTTCTTCCGTGCCCAGAGCTTGGCTCGAGAGGGTTGGGTGACCTGAGCGCCATCAGCTGCGTTCATTCCTTCCGCAAGAGCGTTCACTAGGTACATTTAGGTTATACGCTTTATTTTTACATTTAGGAAAGGATTGAACTGGTCGCAATGAGGTCTTGTTAACTTACATCGTTTGGTACATGCGGGTACACCACAACTCGCTGTCGATGGACACGCCGACTTCATGAACGCGGCAGACGAAAGTGTTAATTTAAATGATTTTTCCTATGCGTATGCAGAATGCTCACGCTGATTCTTGATATGTATAGTGATAGATCACTGGATCTGTCGCAGAACGTTCCAAGGCTCCGAAATCATGATTCATTACTCACAGCTACTCACAATGTCAAAGGGTTTCGCTCCCATATCCGGAAGAGAAGTAGCTTTGTATGCACCATGTTGCACCTTTAGAGGTGATCTAGCCGAGACACCGATTGTTAGGGCATCGAACAACCCCTTCCTAGCTCCAATCCGGCAATCAAAGTAGCTCAAAACCGATACGCCACTGTCCTTCGCCTTTGTCAGCCCAGTAGTGCGGCACCAATTTCTGATGACTCAAACAGGCACCATTTGACTCGGATCGAACCGCGTGTTCCACCGGAGGCGTCGACCCGATCGAATGTCTTCATCGCAAAGATAGAGTCGATGAATTATACTGTTCCCGGCGCTGAAGACAGCCGTCTGACTCTTCACAGGAAGCGCCACCGAGGCGCTGCAAGACCGGAAGTCGGAAGGAACACGCCCCTCCTTCGAACAACGAGGACAGTAAGGTCTAGCTACTAGGAAGTGAAAGATGACCGTTCATTTCGGAGATAGGGGAAGAGATGATGTATCGAGGAAAAGGCAGCCAGTAACTGTCAATGAGGCCATCGATCTGAGGAGTAATCGAACTCGTTTGATGTGGAATGAAGTGGAACCCTATAGTGGCTTAGCCTTCTCAACAAGAAGTAACGGAGTCCAGCCAATTGTTCTGATCTCTACGATAAGGTTACGAGATATCGACGTTATGCTTCGGCTGGCATCGCCTTCGAAGGTTGAAACCTCACAAGCCATGAGGATCTCCCTCAACCCGTCGGCAAAGGCACCTCGTTGACCAGTGAGAGAAAGAAAACAGCAAAGACTTGTACGTTCGATAGGAGGAGATACGAGGCTACATTGGCCCTGAGAGCTGGGGATAGTCTTCTTTGGGACGGGTTATGATCAGGACATGTTGTAAACACAGGCAGGGTCCGTGGGACCTTGGCTCGTTTCGAAGTTTGAATCCACATCGACCATCCCTCTCCAACGTCCACGTCCACCGGCAATCATCAGGCCTTCTCCTTAAAACGCAGCATGGCAGAAGGCTCCAAAAACAACCTCCCCAAGTCCATGCCTTCCATCCCGGCGAAGGAGCGTGAAGAACGACTTCCTCTCTACCTCCAACGCCTCGTGAAATCCGACTTCACGCAAATCCCAAGTCGAGGTACCGAGTCTTTCTACGAGCTCTGCCTTTTGTGCGAGGCATCCACCGAAGTGGAGGATCCCAACCTCCCGGATTTTCTCTCGACATCGTATTTGCGCTACAAGAATTTCACCATCGACATAGAAGGCTATATCCAAGCACCGGGTTTCGTAAAAAATCCGTACCAAGATCTTCCGGGATATGTCAAAAGGGCCACCTTGCCTCCCATGCCTTGGATATCTTCCTTGAAGTCAACAGAACCATCCACTCAAGATGGAACCAATTCCGGGTCTTCCAGATCGTCCAACCGAACAAGAACAACTTCCTTGACTCAAGTCAGTGTCGCAAGCGCACAATCAAAAGCTCCCGGTGGAACGACCTCTCGTGTACCAGACAATGTCCGACGTCTGAACACAGTCGAGAAGTTCGACATGACTGATTTTTCGACCAGAGTCGTCAACTGTGAGGACATAATGCTTCTTCTGTAGACCGAAGACCTTTCTTGAGCTCACGGCTTCCTAGATGTGAATAACCTCCCGGTGGGATTTCAGCGACGCGAGGGTCGAGATGGCACTCAAGTCGACGTAACGAGCGACTTTAAAGCTTACCGACTATCGATCCCGGCTTTTGAATACCAAACGCAAAATGCCTACACGAAACCCCCTCACAATGAAATCGACGTGCAATCATGTATCGGTGACCTTATCGGGAACACTGTCGCCACTCTTCTTCACCTGTGCGACCCTTCCACTCTTCCGTTTACTTTCCAGAGTGTCGATGGTAAAGGAACCTCAAAGCAAAAGTCAGACCTCTGTTGGCATTGTCCGCCGCAAAGCGATGGTCAACCAGGGGTCAAGCGGCTTGTTCTAGAGGCCAAAACTCCTTGTTTGTACCGCCTCTTCTTCGTCGAATTCGTCTCTTCTAACTAACATGACGATCTGGCAGGGACGTTAGATCCGATTACGTTCAAAAGCTTTGTGGATTTTGATTTTGTATGAGCCACCTATCCTACTCAACGCTCCCACTCCGTTGACATCTTGGCAGCTTCCGACCTTAGAACAGATCATCGAGGAGCTTGCCAAACAGGCAAAAAAGAAAGGAGAAAAAGGTCGAGCAGGAAACAGTAAACTTCAAGACCCAAGATATACCAAAGGTAGAGTGCACGTCAGCTCACTCAGTGTCTTCGTGTAAACCCATCTGACCCGCCCCAGTGCAAAATATGTGGGCTCAAGTTTACGACTATTGTGTGATGCAGGGAACCTATTTTTTCATTCTCACTTCCGTATGTTCCTTTCTTCTGGATTGAGGAAGTTACATCTGATCCGCCAAACTATATTTTAGTACGAGTATTGGGTTTTTGGTGTCTTCTCCGTTGACTACACCTCCGCTCGAGTCACAACCGCCATGCCGTTTGACTCAAAAGACCCTACCATCCTGGCATGCGTGATGTACTGGACCCAATCGGCTATGTTGGTCCCTGGATTACAGGGAATTCCTTGGGTTAGTGATCCGCCAGAGCCGCTCGCGCGGACCTCGAGCACGACGCTGAAAGATGTGTTCGCTCTGAACCCTCGGGCGGCAAGAGCGATTATATCTGTTTCTTGATTTGTATATTTATGCTTACATTTATCTCTACAATATGTTTTTAACCCCTCCAATAGGGGAACGTCGATCAAGGCAACCGACGTGAGGTCATCGCTACACTGGTGGGGGTTGTAACATTTTACCGTCAACTAGCAAATGCCCATAGCAGATCAAAGCTGGAAGAATCGCAGGTGACAGCCAGGCGACATACACGGAGTCTAGGAATCCCTGACGGCGAAGAAGCGGTGGTGGAGTTCTCAGAAGCATGGGAACACTTATCAGTAGGTTTGGATGAGCAAGGAGCAAGTCATTCGGCTTTCACACCGAACTCCAGCATGTCGAAGCTGGCTGTGGCAACAACGGATGAAGATCCGAATCCAGAATCCGTAGATACGGAATTCGCCCCCGATGTCGGGCCCAGTTCTCACGACTGGCTCTCCTCACGCGGTTCCGTACAGCGCACTTCACTCCGCAACGCCAAGTCTCGGCAATCCCCATTCGCCGCGTCGTCTCCTCGATTGGCTTCGGCTCCCCGCTCGACATCCCGTTCCTCAAAAGGGAAGACCGTTTTCCGCGAACCTCTGCCTCCCCCCGAGAGCCGCAGACAGTCAGAATCGACTTTTTCTGCACCGATCTCGAGCTCCGCATCCCCGACCTCAACTGAGGATAGGGGCCGCGCACCACGCCCCCAGCTTCACAGGTACTCAACAGGGGATGTACCGAGCTTACAGACTTCGTCGCCCGCTCTTCCGTGCCCGATTAGTTCTCCTTCCGAAATCCAAACGTCTGGCGGGCTACGTCTCCAATACACCGAAGATATATATAGGGAACGTAAAACAGGAAAGAATACCCTCCTTGATAGCGCTGCTAATCCGCAGGGTCTGTCGGAGTTTTATTTGCCAGACTCACCTTCATTGTCCTGGCCGTCGGAATCCACAAATGCGGTGGATGCCGACCTCATTGGCCCATACTTCACTCAACCTGCCCTCGGAGATCCAGATATCCAAATAAACACAACCGCTGTGGAAACGACGTTGGCGGCCAACACTCTCGGACTTGACGTGGGCCTCAGGTCTCGTGAAGCATCGACAGGGTCGAGGTCGCCCAGAGCCAAGAGATCCGCTAACGCGTCATGGGACTTGACGATTCCCGGCTCCAGGAAGTCGCGAGCCAAAGGGCCATGAATTTGTTATGAACCTATCCTTTACGATTCTTGTTCCTCACCCCCCGGTATATCCGTCCAAACTGTTTTCGAACTCCACCCCCCTTTTTTTGCTTACTCGGTACCCAATGTTGCGAAATGATTGAATTTATCATATCACTCCATGCGAGATTGATAATTTCTGAGCTGACCTATTCGCCCATATGAGTTTGGACTGCATGTGCCTCCAGTGTGGTTCGATGTTTGTCCGCGATTCGCGATTCGCATCCGAGTCCCCTTCAACATCCCCCTCCTTGGCCAACGCTAATCAGGACACCATTGGTGAACAGAAGTGGGCCATAAGTGGCCCCTTTGAATCATGGCAGCAAATTCTGTAAACAACCCCCTCTCTTATACGCACCGTCTCCAACTGGAGGAGCTTGAGGCTCCACGTCCTCTCTACCTTCAACGACTTCTACCGCGACTTGAACAGCCATTGCCCAATCCAACCCATGAGGCATACTATCATATATGTCTTCTTTGTGATGCTAGCGGCGAGATTGATGAGCCCTTGCTCTCTGGAGCAAATTTTTCACCGTCTCAATTCGAATTGTTCGAAGATCTCCGAAAACTCGCAGGCGACTACACCGACGCTCCACGATTCACGGAAAATCCTTACAAGAATATTCCGGGATACATCAAAGCAGCCGTTTTACCTTCCATGGGCTGGATATCCTCTCTAGTAACGAGCGGAGCCCCCCTAGAGTTGGCTCCCGATACAAGTCAAGTTCCATCCAGTCAAGCTATAAACCCCTCCGCTACTGGCTCAGATAGTCTAGTACAATTGACACCCGCGGACCCGACACTTAAACGTTCTCCAGAGAAGCGTCTTCGCCAGATTCAGAGGTTTCAGAGACCAGAATTCCGAAAAAGAGTCAAGGCTTGTGAGGATTTATCACCTTGCTCTACCGACCTGCTGATTAATTTCAAGTTGTTCATCAGATGTAGACACCCTTCCAACGGGATTCCAGCGTCGTACATACGCAAGCGAACGCGTACGAGAAGTGACGGGTGACAGGCTAAACGAGCAACTGAGGCTCCCCGCCTTTGCCTTCTCTATCAATACTGGCTTGACTCGGATGCGCCCACCTTCTAATAAAGCCGCCGTGAAATACTGGATAAAAGACCTTGTTGCAACGACTGCTGAAACACTGCTCCACCTGTGCCACCCTTCGACCACTTCGTATACTTATGGAGTCAGTCCAGAAGACGGAGCTTCAAAGCATACATCCGATCTTTTCTGGCATTGTCTACCCCAAAGCAGTAGCAAACCAGGGGTCAAACGACTGGTTTTTGAAGTAGACACTCCTTGTGTGTCGTTCTCCCGAAATCAAACCATTCTTTACGGCTAACATGACGGTTTGATAGGGACATTGGATGCGATTACTTTCGACAGATTTGTTCAATTAGACTGCGTAAGCGCTGTGCTCCATATCTAATGATCTCGTTTTCTTGACTACTAGCAGCTTCCAGCAAGGGAGCAACTCGTAAAGATTGCCCAACCCACACAGGAAAACAAGCCAACTCAATCCTCACGTTGCAAGCCAAACGTGCCCAACCTTTCTAAAGGTGTCGGCTTTTTCCCGTCTCTTCTTGATGTCCCCTGATTTTAGTCGTTGCTAGTGCAAACTATGTGGGCTCAAATACACGATCGTTGTGTGACACAAGGGACTTATTTTTTTGTTTTCACTTCGGTATGAGCTTCGTGCATTAGCTTTCAGAACTTTAATTGACTCGAAGTACCTATCATAGTACGAGTATTGGGTTTTTGGGGTCTTCTCCGTCGACTACAGCTACGCCCGAGTTACAGACCCGATACCGTACGATTCAAAGGAGCCTACGGTCTTAGCATGTTTGATGTATTGGACCCAGTCCGCCATGTTTGTTTCTGGACTGCAGGAAGTTCCCTGGGTCAGCGATCAGCAAAAATCACTTACCCGGACCTCGAGCACGATGCTCAAGGATGTGCTCGGCTTGAGCCTCCAAGCAGCTAAATCCATTCTATCTGCTATTTGATCTGTATCTTACCCTCACAGTCAATCGATTCTCCCCTGGATTGGGCTGGGGGTCTGGACAAAGTTCGTGCGACCGGGTCTTCCATCTCCCGATCGACCCTCCAGCGGAGTTGATGTATCAAATGCAAGCGAGAATTTCCGGGGCTTAGGAGCAATCCAACGTTCTGATATACATATGTTACGGGTTTCGCTTCACCCTTACGACTCTCAAATTACCAAGCTACAGTCGCACTTTCACTCTCACTGGGAATTCATTCTGCAAGACGACTGAGTTACTCAACAGATCATAAAGACACAGTAGTCTAAAGCGCAAGATGTGCACCACGTCTAAAGAAATGATTATCTGGTGCTATCAAGAACATATGAAACATGGGCTCATCGTCGGAGAGTGGAGACGGCTGCTCATAATAGCGACTGTTTCCTCTCCATCAGTCGCTCCTTGAGATCTTGCTCCTTGCTGGCAACGGCTTGTCTCTGCTTCAGCTTGGCTTTTAGTCCGTCTTCCAACGATAACAGCGGGCCCGTAGTCGGTGATGGCAAGATCGGAGTGGGGGGAACTTCGGTTGGCGTCAGTCCGGTCGAGATCGGAGTGGAGGTAGAAGGGGACGGTAATGGGACGCCGCCGGAAACCTTGCGCTTCTCGGCAGCCAACTTGACTCGAAGTCGTGCCTGAGCTCGAAGGCGTGACTCGTGAGCATCTAAACTGGAATACTTGCTCGACTCGTCGGGATTTGAGGGGTTTCGAAGTTTTGGGGTAAGTTCCGTTTGGGGTGATGCTTCCGGCTGGACGAACTTCTTTCGCTCTTCTGTGAGCTTCGCCATCAGCTGTTTTCGACGTTCAGCATCCAAGTATGACGCGTCGTTGTGAGGAACACCCGAATCCGGATACGAGAGATCAAGGTCGTCGTCCGCAGCGGCATCAGAATCGACGGCTTTGCCTTTGCCCTTGCGCTTGAGAGACAGCTGATGTCGAGTCCGAGCCATAATGTCCGCGACGGAGGGAGCCACTTCTTCCGCGCCCGATGCCTTTTCACTTGTCCTCTTTGAGTCCGTCATGCGCGCTAGGAGGCGGGGAAGGGTGATTGAATGTAACGCCTGGACACGATCACTAGCATCCACCATCTCGTCGTCGTCTGCCAACCTGGTTTTGATGAGTCCCAGCTTTGCGGCCTGGCCCTTGATGGAGAGGCCGATGACCGTCCCGCCACTTTCTTTGATGGTGGGATCGGTGTCAGGTATCTGATCGTCTTCCTCCACCTTGTACGCCGCTGACTGAGAGCGATCACTGCGTCGGCGACTCGATGATGCCACTGAAGGGGAGCGAACGAGACTATTCATTGGAGAGGAAGAAGTGGGAGATAGTCGCCGGCTTCGTCCGTGAGAGGGTGAAGCCTCTCGACTTCGGTCTCGAGACTCGGACCTGCGGTCGAATCCATCGGGATCAGAATCAAGAGTTCGGCTCCGACTCCTGCTCCGACTTCGACGCAACAACGGAGAGCTCGACGAACTTCGCATTCTGTCCGATAGTTCCGGGCTACGGTTTCGGGAGGAGTTTCTCGAGCGATCTCTTTGCCGTCTCGTCGTCCGCGCCGAAGGGTAGTAACGGACTGTGCGGCCGCCATCTCCACTCCAGTCACGACTCCGGTTTCGATTCCGGGGCCGGTAATTGTGACCTCTACGAGACCTTGAATAGCGCCGACGAGGAGCGGGTGAAGGTGGATGATCTCGAGGACTGTAGAGATCGCGAGGCGACCGTTCCAGAATGTCATCATCATCTGATTGCCCCCTCGTGTCGCGTCGCGTGCGGTGATTGACCTCATGCCTTCGGTCATGTTCTCTAGAGCGTGAGCGGCGGGTCGGTGACCTTGGTGGTCGTGGCTGACTGGCCCAGCGATCGTGGCGTTGCCGTTGAGTAGGCGGTGAAGGGACGTTTTCAGCCTGGTCATACTGAGGTTCAGATTGCGCCGTGTATCAGCATCTATGTATCAGCATCGTCAAAGAGCAAAAATGGTCAGAGTCTCATTGAACGTGTATTCACCTGAATGACCGAATCGTATACTGTTAAGTATCGGTAAGGGGAGCGCAAGTACGTGTAGAGTTCTGAGGCAGAGGATAAAATGTCAGGTTGAACAAGCGGGCTACACTTCTGAGCCGAAAGGATCAGATCAGCTCACCATGCGCAAAATGCTCTGCGTTAGGCCTCCTTCCCGACTCGGTAGCATCCATGTCAAGAAATTCGGAGAGTAGTTTCACTGCAGATTCAGCGCGAATGTCGATGGATTTCATCAAGGCGAGAATAAAAGACGTCAAGAACTGTTTAAAAGGCAGAATGCAGTTAATTAGTAACTTGGGGAGCAATCTTTGACTTGGGCTGTTACCTCGACGTCCAGATTCGTCCAGACTTGGAGCTCGCGACGGGTAAAGGCCGTTGTCCGGCTAACGAGATCTTGAGACGCAGCAAACTGCTGGGGTGTAGGGTAAGGTTTAAATCTGGTATATTGGTTTGATGCAATGTGCTACAGAGGCAATATCAGCACCACAATGCTTTGCAAGCGGATTCGGCGAGCGCTGACCTTGGCATACAGTCTGTGCCTATAGACCCACTTCCTCCGTTCTACTGCACGATCGAAATCATCTTGCTCTTGGATGTTCCTACTCCCCGTCCTTCCCCAGCGGATCTGGGGAGCTTGTCTCCTCCGACGGGAGCTTGCCTGGGATAATGAGAGTACCGGCGGGGGTGAAGTCCTCAGAGGTGGGAGATGATATCGTGAAAAGTCGTATTGAGAGCGAATATTGTGTATGATATACGTTCCGATAGCTGCTGTGCATAGTGGGCACTTTTACAGCAGAACGCAGCCAATTATCCGGACGGTCAGAGTTGCTGCCGGGTTAGATGTCAAGACGTCTTAGAACCCACTTTTCTCGATTGACTAGCCCACATTTCAAGACATTCAAAGCAGAAACGGTCGTGCGCGCAGGCAGGCAAGACAGTCCTATCGACTATCATCTGGAGGCATATGACGCAGTGGTCTTCCGTATCCGACTCGGCCGTGCTATTCCTCCGAGAGTGGTTTACTGCTGACGATTCGTTCGACTCTGCTGCTGGAGGTGGGAGCTGAGGACCTTCCTCCGAGCTCTC
>WSUD01000756.1:0-11632 GCA_019633495.1 Tulasnella sp. 427 | reverse complement strand
ACTTCAGCAGGAGGGAGGGAGAGTGGTGATATGGCTTTGAGAGCCGCTGCATCTGCCTCAGGGTCGAATGTGGTCACCGCGGGTACCAAGCTGGATCCCGGCTGGTTCGGAGACGAGAGCGCACGTGTGGTAGGGGTGGACTTGTTGAGAGGGCGAGCTGGAGTCGGAGAGTCGAGGTACGTTTGAGAGCGAAAGGTTTGGTCGAAGGATCGTCCGGGTGAGAAGTGCGGTGTCGGGAACGGGAGAGAAACGTGAGGGATCTAAGGGGACCTATAAAATCAGGTAAGATGGAAATGCGTCTGAGGGATAATTTTGACCCACCTGGTTTCCTTCTGGTGTTGCCTCCGCAGGTTGGGACAGCAATTCTTGGAGTGACATGGGTTGAAGCTGGCCGTCAACACTCTGCAATGCGAGTTTTGTAAACCACCGACCGGACCTGGGGTACGGAACATACCTGAGGACTGCGCGGGTTCGCTCCGAAGAATTCTCGTATTGCACTGAAATCAAACCGTCCGTCGGCATGCCTCAGATTGGCCACCGGCGCGAGGCTCATGTCCCCAGCTTCCGGTTCATCGTCTGGATCGTCCGTCCCCAGGAGTTCAATGAGGGCTTCGAATTCCGCGTTTCCTTCTCCATCCTCTGTAGACATCTGCAGGGAGACCTCCAAGCTTGCTGTTTTCGGACGGTTCGAACGATCGGTTGTGTGAGGAGACAAAAGCCACTGGCCAGGGGTCTGACTTGTGGGAACAGCAAACAAGAGCAAAAGCTTTTCTATCCTAAACCCGACTGCCACCTTTGAACCCTTTTTTCTTGACGCCGCGCGTAAAACTCGCTTAAGCTCGGTCAACGTTCCTCTCAACGCCGCTCTCAACCGTTTGAATCGCCTCTTTCTGCACCCTTGAAATCATTCACCACTCGAAATGGACAGGCTCGAAGGACTAGTGTCCGCAGCGTCCCAGCTGACGATGTACGACATCAAGAACATGTACAACCAGGTATGGCACTCATTAGACAATAGTAGTAACCTATCCGCTGACCTAATGGATCGTCGGAAAGGCCAAGAACGTTGTGCTCAACATCAGCGAGATGGAGGCGAAAGTGCAGGAAGCTACCAATGACGACGCATGGTGAGACGCATCGGGGTGTGGCATCCTAGACCGACCGAAATATGTAATGCCGTTCCGACACGCGTGTAGGGGAGCGAGCTCAACGCTGATGCAAGAGATCGCTCAAGGGTATGTTCACTTTGATCTTACTTGTTGCTGGACAGTGGAACTGACGTGTTTCCGGGCGTAGGACCTTCAATTTGTGAGGATGGACGACGTCAGACACACGCTTAGCCACGGGCACTGATCCAGGACCCCACGTATCCAGCCAACAGTTTAACGAGATTATGCCTTGCATTTACTCCCGATTTATGGAGAAAGAAGCCAGAGAGTGGAGGCAGATCTACAAGGTGTGCAGCCCTGAACTGCATCGGCACTCTTGCGGCCTCCCCTAACCAGGATCGACGGTTCGGGCATGCACAGGCACTCCAACTTCTCGAATACATCGTCAAGCACGGAAGCGAGCGTGTCGTCGACGACGCTCGATCGCACCTCTCAACCATCAAAATGCTCCGAAACTTCCACTACATCGACGATAACGGGAAAGATCAGGGCATCAATGGTGAGTGGAGTTATCGTCAGCCTTTCGCTCGGTATATCGAGACCTAGCTGACGCCCAACTTGCAGTTCGCAACCGGGCGAAAGAAATTGCTGAACTGTTGCAGGACCTCGACCGCGTCCGCCAAGAACGGCGAAAGGCGAAAACCAACCGCAACAAGTACACCGGAACGGGCAACGACGGACTGAGCTTCGCCACCGCGAGTGGAAGCCGGTACGGAGGCTTCGGGAGTGAGTCCCTCGATCGAGGTGAAAGTGGATACGGTAGCGGCTACGATCGGGGTGAGCGTTAGCGTTAAACGTCCAGTGGCCGGGCTTACATCACTAACGCCTGCCGAACTAGAGTATGGCGGGAGCTCGTCGCGCCAGGGTGGATTCTCCGACTCCGCCGGACGCAAGACGTTTGATGAATACGACGCCGGAGACGACGACGACCGAACTTCTGCTCCGGGTGGCAGCAGCAGTTCCGCCGCCAATCATCAACGTAAAGACTCAGCTTTGTCCCGCACGAGCCTAGGATCCGTCTCTCTGCCGCAGAAAAACGGAGGCGCAGCAAGTTCGAGAGCCGCTGCATCCGCCACGGCGGCGCCCCCCAAGGCTCCTGCGAAAGTTATGGACTTGCTCGGATTCGACGATGATGAACCCGCACCTGCTCCGGTTGCTCAACCAGTGTCGGGAGGAGCTAAGGCCGCTCCTATCGCTTCTCTTGATGGTGTGTACCAATATTTACAACGAGCGGATGTGACTTTGTTAACCAAGCTTTTACTCTTGGCAGACGACTTTGACGACTTCCAAAGCGCCACACCCGTAACAAACACCAGCGCGGCACTTCCAACCGTCCAAGCTACCACCTCTGCACCAAAGGGCAACAACGTCTTTGACTTCCTGGGAGGCGCAGGAGCGACTTCGACCGCCCCGAAACCGAGCTTTGGCGTTCAGCCCACCGCATCGGCGTTCACGATGGGAGCGACCGCACGACCCGCTGTGCCAGCGCAAACTCAATCCGCGTTCTCGTCGTTTGGTGGTCTTCAACCTCAACAAGCACCTCAGCAGCAGTCGATGGGCATGGGCATGGGCACGGGCATGAATATGGGTATGATGAGCCCCGTCTCTCCTGCTTCGACCACCTCCACCGCTTCTCGGCCGAACTACTTCGGCTCCGGCATCCCAGCGTCGAAACCTGCTGGCTCGCAGGCTCCAACTTCAGCCGCCAAACCCTCGTCCGGAGCGTTTGACGACTTGTGGTCGATGGGTCTCGGGAAGAGCGGGTCGGCGGGATCGAGCGCGGCTGCCGCTGGCCCGGCGAAGAGCATCAAGGATCTCGAGAGGGAGAAGCAGCAGGCTGCGATGTGGGGTAACCAGCAGAAGCCTGCGCAGCCGTCTATGGGGGCGTTTGGAGCGTTTGGGGGAAGTTCGTCGACTTCGAATGCGACTGGAGGTGGAGATGATTTACTTTTGTAATTTGTAGTTCTCCTTTTCCACTCAGTCTTGCTTATTCTGCGATACTTTTGTAAATTGTGTACTGCCTTTAGGTGGATGCACGTTAAGACGTCCTTAGACTTGCTTTGATAACACGACACTACTGTTTATCTACGATTTGTGGCTTCTTCCGACACCTCGCTTTTTGCCAACACGCTACTCGCGACCGGATGGATGAACTCGCCAACAAGTTCAAAAACAAGCTTGGGATAGGGAGGAGCGATCGTCAGGACTACTATACCTACGGCGGTGGTCAGAGTCCGTCGCCGTCGTGGCAAGGGCAACAGCACCAGCCGCCAGCTTACAACAGCTACCAGCCGCAGAACTACCCAGCTCAGTCTCAACCACCTTACGGGCACCACAACGTCCCATACTCAACTGCTCAGGATCAGTACTACGGAGGAGGGTTCGCTCCCCCGCCTCTACCGACTCGGCCATCCCCAGGCCCCAACACCGATGATCAAGGGAATACGAGCTACAGCGGCCCACCTCCCGTCGGTCCTCGTCCTCCAGGTGACAACACGCACACCGGGCAAGACTACGGCGCTCAACCTCCCAGCGTCAAACCCGATACGCGACCTGGTCCTCCTCAACCGGTTTCTAGGGCGCCATCCCAAATCCAAGTCGCGGGATCCCTCTTCGAGCCAGGCATGTACCCGACGCCGGATCTATTCCCTTTCCCGCTGTCCAAGTATCGGGTTCTGGATCGCACGTCGGAGTTTAGCGGGAATGCGATACAGCAGGCCATCGACGAGCTCGGTCCGAATGCGACGATATACCTCCCGGCGAGGACGAGGTGGCCGGTCGGTTGCACGTTGCACTTGAAGCCCCATCAGGAGATCGCGACGCTTGGGTACCCGACGGATGAGAACGAAATGGCCTGGCTGGAGGCGCAGAAAGGCTGTACGGGCCATTTGTTGAAAGCGACGGGAGCGCCGGGTGTGAGGATCAGAAACATCCTGTTCGACGGAGGACGCGAGAAGTACGGTAAGAGCCATGCATCGCGACTTGCTTGGTCACGAGCTTTCTCAAGCGTTCGAATATCACGCAGGATACGCCAAAACGAACGATTGCATCGTCCAGCTCGGCGGTCAGAACGGCTTCAACCAGGTCATCGACAGGTGCATCATCCGTCACCCTAGGCAGTGGTCTTGTCTCCAGGCATTCCAAGGGGGAGAGAACGTGAGGATAACGAACAACCGGCTCGGTCCCGCTGGATACGACGAGGACGCGGAGGACGGGGGACATTGGGCGGACGGCATAAGCTATGCTGCTCAGAACGGGCTCGTTGCAGGGAACCTCGTGGTGGATGCCACGGACGGCGGGATCGGTGAGCAAGGATCTTCAATCTTGGAGAGTAGCGGGGCTAATACCTCAATTTTCGCTGTCTCTATAGTGATCTTCGGTGCACCCGGGACGCTGGTTACCTCCAATACCATCGTCACTCGAACGCGGATGGGACTCGGAGCGATCAACATGGTTGACTACGGACCGCGTAAGTAAAAATCCTACACACTCTACTCGCTCATCAGTACAATGAGATTTATTTCTCTACTCTCCACAGACGACGGAAACTACCTCGGCACGCGCGTCGTGCACAACACCATCCGCGTCGAGGGATCCTATCTCAAGATCGGGATCGGCCAAGGCTGCTCCGTATGGTTCACCCCACCGCACGACAAACCGCGGGAGTACATCCGCGGCGCCATCGTCAAGCGGAACCTCGTCACGGGTCCCAGCTCAGGCACGAACCCAGGACGAGTCGGGTACGCCTTCCCCGTATCGGACGTCGAAGGGTGGACCTGCGTCGAGAACGAGGTCGCCGCCAACGTCTCCTTCAGCGGCGACATGTCCGAGATGTCGCGCGACCCGAGGGAGATCAGCATCGGACCTGGAGCGTTTGTGAGAGCGCCTAGCAGAGAGGGCCAAGGTCCGAAGCGCGACTGCGAGTTTCAGAACGACTTTGTGAGGGGACCCATTTCAAGGTTGATCGCGATCCGACCGGGGGAACCGAAGTACCAGGTCTTTTGGCCCGGTCAGATCGAGTTGGGCTTGGGCGAGTGCATCGCGCTGCAGAGAGTGAAGTTGGCGTTCGACGGGGATGGGGAAGTGCGGTTGCGAATACGCGGCGAAAATGGAGAAGAGAGGATTCTATGGGAGGCCGAGAGTAGATATCATGTTGGAGGCCGACACGACGCGCGACTCGTTTTCGACCGCTCGTCGGGCCACCTCGTCGTGTTAGACGGCCAAGGACGCTCCTTATTCGACCTCACACCGCACCTGATCAACCCACTCAACGCGGAAGTCGCGCTATCGATTTCAGACAAGAGCCCGCACCTCGTCCTCTCGGCTTTGGAAAGCGGTTCGGTCCTTTGGGCCCCGACGGGCTACGAGGTCGGGTACCAGTGGTCCATCGGGTCCGGGCCGTTGGTCTACCAGATCGCACCGAGGTTTGCCTGCGTGTTGGTCGCGGGGCTGACTCCTCTTGGGCATTACGTCGTTCTCAAGAGCGTCGGGCATCCGCTTGTGGGTCCGACCATGTCTTGGCCCCCGGACGAGCGGATGTGGACCGTCGTGTGGAAGTCGCATGAACCGAGCGACCATGACGGGGATCCCAACTGCAAGATAATCTTCCAAGGGGACGCGAATCTTGTGAGCCTTCTCGCAGTTTAGTCGACTGCTTGCTCGCCGTTGACCGTAGCCCTTTTTTCACAGGTGATTTACAGCGGGAAGGACGGCAGACCGCTTTGGGGTTCCGGCTCGTGCGGTCGGCAACCGCCTGCGACTCGTTTCAGGTGGACCAACGGCGAAGGAGGGCAAGGATTGTTGTCTTGCGTCACGGACGAGGGCCACGCGTGGTGGAGCAGTCACGGTAAGCACGTCGGATAGCTTGTCTGTGATGGTAAAAATCGTGTGTATGATGTAGTACATGAAGCGAATATACAAAAAGAACTTTGCAAGTGAAATGAGAACGAAAAATAGAACGAAGTAAGGAATCAATCCTTCAAGTCGTGAACGATGTCTGTGGAATCTAGTTGAATGTACATAGGGTCTTCGTGATCGCTGGTTGGGGCGCAAGTTCAGCGCGAGGTCGACAATAGAAAACGCATGGCGGACTGACATGATAGGTTCGGGGCACCCGAGCTCGTCCATATCCAGCTGTTCGAGCTCAGCTTCGTCGCGCGTCAGAGGCTCCGGACTGAGCGTCCAATAGTACCTCGGTGCGGACCCTTCTCCGCCGTCGAGGTGTACGAACAGATAGAGCGGATCGTCATGGTAGACGTCGATGCTCATGGCTTCGCAGCACAAGTACCACGTTTTCTCAGTCACTAATCAAGGTCAACTTCAGTTCCGGCCCCGGTGCGGGAAAGATTAGCAAGGTCGTCTCACCGAAAACAAGTTCCTCAGGAGGAACGTCATACAGCTTCGCTAACTTTGTCGCTTGTTGGGTGAAATACGTCCACTGGAGGTGGTGGTCCTTGAATCGCTGGACCCAAGTGCATCCGAACTCGTCCACGGAGTGGGCCTGCGTCTGGACGTCCCATTTCACTTCGCTTTCAGTGTACTCCGATCCTTCCAGAGGTTGCTCGGATTTGATGTACTCAGAAGGCGGACCCCAAGTTGACGCGTCGTCGGACGCTTCCTCTACGTCGTTGAAGGACGCGAAGGATGCGGAGCGGTCGTCGTACAAGTCCGTTTCGTCCTCGGTCAAATGCGTTGCGGAGCTGGGCGCGATCTCGATTCTGATGAACGTGTGTCAGACCTATCCGTCGAGGGGCGACGTTGGGGCCTACAAACGCACCGTAATACTCCGTCATCCACGAGGTCAAACCCCTCGATCGGTTCCAATTCGACCTCAACACCACCCAACTCCTGAGAGATGTTACCCAGCTTTTTGAAAGAGAGCGTCTTCCCGGGTCCGCTGACGAAGACTCCAATGTCGCCTAGCTCTGGTGCTTGTTCGTCTGCAGTAGCCTCCGGCCACGGTCGAACTCTTTCTGACGAAGGCGGCCAACATTCTCTGAGCATGCCGATCGCCCGTGACGTATCGTGCAACGGTGGACGGTTGCTGAGGAGGAGCTCGCTGTTGCCTAGAAGGCCGTACCACAAGGGATTGAGCAGGCGGCAGTTTCCTGAGAGGGACGGAGTAGGAGGTCAGCGGGACGACGGAATGAGCCAGGCGGTCGATTAAACGCACTAAGAGTGTATGCCTGAAAGAGTTTTTAGTATGTTGAGAGAAGGCCCAATGCACGTGGAAGTGGAATGGCTTACGTGAAGACTTAAGAACTGATCCAAGTGATACTTGAGCTCCTCTCGCTCGACCTCAAAGTCGCCAAACGCATCATCATTCCATTGAGGGGCGAGGATGGCCTTGCCTCCCTCGTCGACTCGGCAATCCTAATGTTTAAGTGGAATCAGAAACAGGTTCTACGCAGTGTACGGAAAGAAAATTACCTTGAGCATGGCGATGATCATCTGCCAGTCCATGCAGTCATTGTTGTCAATCAGAAAGCGAGCGGCGTCCTATGCAATAGAGGTAAGGAGCAGATATATATCTGAAATTGGAGAGTTCGTACTCGAATGTCAATGAACTATCCAAACAAAGATCAAATGAGTCAAGTTATTAAGAGTGCATGACGGGCAAGACATACCATATCCCAAACCGACAGCGTCGCAGCATCCGGGCTCATCACCAAAGACATTTCAGATATATGTTCTTGGTACGGTGTTATGCATTCTATTCGTTGAGTGTCAGCGGAAAAAGGGAGCAGCACGCGCATCGCCAGCGTGTACTGACCTCCCGTCAAGACTATAAACGGTGGTGTCGCGTCTTCGCAGTACCCGAAAACTCTCGGAAGATTACAACGCCTGATAAGTCGCGTTAGATTTATCTTCCCGAAGATACTCTCACATGACGTACGTGTTTCGGGCTAGTTGTTGTAGATCGCGTAGGAAGGCGGCTTCACCTCCGCAAACGTTGTAATACAGCTTGACCAGCCTTTTCTTCTCCGCCACTTCAGCGACGGAGACTTCGTTCCAAAAGCTCGGAGACGAGGAATCACATCGAATGCGATCCACTATGTCAATAGAATCGTGCTCCAAGGAACGCTACGGGGAGTTGAACCTCCTAAGCTTAATATCTTCAAGTTGAAATATGACGCATCACGTACTGCCCCCGGAATCCGAATCTGAAGTCCTTTTGCGTTTTTCGAACTTTCAGAAGGAGAGGAACGGCAGGTATTAGCTACGAGGATGTTTGCCACAGAGTCCTAATGGCAGTTATGTAAGCCGCAGGCCAAGAAACATCGCCTCCCCCTTGCCGCGCACCTGAAATCTTCGGTGTGACGCCAGAAGGCGGGTTTTGCACAGATCAATCTCCTCTCGAGCTCTAGCGTGCAACAAGATTCTTTGCAGCCGGCTCTTTTTGAGATGGGTGTCGACTATTGAGAGTACGTTCGCAAGGTGGCTGTGAGGTGTGAGTGAGCCGGGCCATGTCGAGCAAGCTTAGAAAGACTCCAACTTACTCCTGGAAATCGGCTATGGCCTTTCGAGCAATAGTTGCCGGTGCGTCCTCTGAATCGCGGAGCGTTTCGGGAGTAATAACCTGGACAAAGTCCCAGACGGTAGAAGCGTAGTCGGACATGGTGACGAGGAGCTCCTTGCAAGCAAGCTTGTTGGCAGTCGCACTCTGCGTAAATAAGGAGAAATATAAGTGTATGCAGTCATTATGTCGCCCGTTCTAACTTGCGCAAGAAAGACTTCTGTAAAGAATCACTCACGTTAAAGATCTGAATCACCTCGCTAGCAAGTCCGAATGCACCGCCGCCAAGCGGGATCTGGGCTGCCCCTGCGAGCTGAACGAGCTGCTCCAATGCTGCCCATGAGTGAGATGTGCCCCGTTTCGCCTTCCACAGAATGCCCTCCTTGCGAGTGCCATCGACTCTCAGCATGTAGAGACGAGGAGGTGAAGGGGAGACGATGGCCAGCGACCGACGGGGACGGTCGGCGTATATCCCGCATAGGGTTGGGGCTGTGAACATGTGGCAGGCTTCTAGATGAGTCTTCGCTAGGCACAACATCCTAGGGAGGAAATTATTACCCACTGCAGTACGTGCCAGCGATGAAAAACAAATCCACATCACAATATATGTAAATGCATGCATAGAGCCCGGTATACATCTAAACAATTTGCAACAGAACAACAGGAATATAAACCAAGATCGAGTGAGGAGAATAGATGTAGCTTTCAAAACAGATAATTGTTACAAGCCAAGGACGAGATCTCGTATTTTACAAAATAAGAACCCTGAGATTGTTATCTTCCACGACGCTTCTGA
Source organism: Tulasnella sp. 427 (assembly GCA_019633495.1). Classification (NCBI taxonomy): domain Eukaryota; kingdom Fungi; phylum Basidiomycota; class Agaricomycetes; order Cantharellales; family Tulasnellaceae; genus Tulasnella; species Tulasnella sp. 427. Next base: position 2,151 of record WSUD01000756.1, on the reverse strand, counting down.
AGTCGGCCCTAGGAAGTCCTGCGTCGAGGCGGCGCCAGACTTCGCTCACGATCGCCTCCGAGGTATCGATTTCAAAACAGCATTGTTTCCTATAAGAAATTAATATTAGCTACTTTGTAGCGAGTTCGTGCTAGACATCAACGGACCTGAATCCTTCAAGCGCCCGGATCGTGTAAGCCCGCAGAGGACCAAAACACTGGCACCCAGCGATGATGACAGGCCAGGTCAGGTCCACGGACATTGCGAAGTCCGCCGAGGCTTTAAGCGCCGCAAGCAACGTCATTTCGGCGCACTTTTGCACTCGCGGATCGCTGGGGCTGAGATTGAACGCTTCGCGGAGCATGAGAATCAAAAGCGCCGACTTGAGCGCGTAGTTGCCAAACTTGACTCTCGGGTGCATTTGGTCAACCGGAATAGGGCCGTCGTTCCATGCTTCAATTTCCCGCAAAAGTGCGCAGGCTTCGGCATGCAGAGTCGACAGAGGGGATCCGGCAGGTGGCGGTAATTCCGTGAGACTTGAGAGAGATGGCGTCGGCGTCGATGGTCTGCTCGAATTCGGCGTTGGATTACCCCCGGCCGTCACGATCACACTTGGCCTCTCAGGTGGATGTCGATGACGGTTCAGGAACGAGGACACTCTTGCAAAGAGCTCAACGATAGAGCGCGACATGCCGAACTTGTTTTCGACTGAATAGAGATGATAGTTGTTCTGGTCGCCCTCGAACCACCATGCTGTCTCGCCAGGTCGTAGTAACGCAGGTTGTTGACCAGACGTCAATGTACCTAAAGTGGCCAAGAATGATCAGCGACATCCTCCAGAGAATAATCGACCAACTCACTGAAGGTATCATATACGGTCAGGATCTCCAGTAAAAGTCGGCCGGTGGATATGAGAGCTCCTTTTACCAGAGCCTTCGGCGCATTTTCTTTCGGCGGACTGCCGGACCCAGAGTCTACGAAGTGGTTCGGGCCTTTGAACGTGGGGCTGTCTCCTTCACCTTGTACAGAGGCTATTGAGTAGCGTACGATAGCGGCTGGGCCTCCACGCAACGTTATCAAAGTCTTGCCAAGGTCTAGATTCGAAGCGTAATTATAACCCCCTGCGAAGATCTGTTATTCTTGTCAGAGCATCGTTCCAAATCGACGTTCCAACCATCGAGTTGAACTCACATCAATGAGGGCGATGCTAACACAAGCTCCGAGCGCAGCATCGCTCCGACATCCTTCGATAGTCGACACAGCGAGACCGAGGGACCTGCTCGCCATCACTCTCAAGTTTGCCGCAAGCTTCCACATATTGCTTGCCGCCTCACGGTTCACATCTCCACTCTTGGCGAGGAGGTAAGCCTGGTGTATGGCAGCGACACCCAATAACGACAGCCTCAAAGCCTCAATGGACGCGTTCAGACTCTGATTGCCTTCAGAGCTCAATGTGAAGCCGTTTTGCTGCTGAGCCAGGGCGAGCTGACCATTAACATCAGGCGACGTTGGGGGCGAAACGAGTCCTTGGGGAGGAGTCGTCGGAGCAGTGGCCATGTTCGAAAGGATGATCGGCAAATGCACGCTCAGAATGGGATTCAGAGATGATGGTAGTGCCATCATCAACTTTGTTGACGTTTGAACGTAGTGGCGGATCTGATTGGGAGAAAATTGAAGGAGAGGGGTATATCAGACTCGGGTCATTAATTCGTTCAAGCGATACAAGAGCAAAATCAAGCAGAAAAAAATTCGCGGAAAGAAAAAGAAAAGACACATTATAACACAACAATTAAAGGGTTGGAACGTACCAGGTTCCTCTCCTGCACGGTCTTGAAGAATGGCTCGAGCGGATCCAGATCCACAACTATCGGTCGTGTCGTCGGCGATAGACTACCCCACTGACCAGAGCGGCGGTAGCTCACTACCATGTCATTCTCGCCCGCCGCGGACTTCCCAGAAGAATCTCCATCACTCGAGCCCATGGAAGGCGATGAGTCAACCCCTGACGCATACCCATCCTCCAACAACTGCGACATCGTCAGATCCATCGCGTTGGACGGAGTGATTGTGTCGCTTCTCGACCTAGCGTGATTGGATATTCGACGAGAGGGATGGTATTGCTGGGACTGCTGGGGTTGCGATTGTGGGATTTCTTGGGGCTCGAATGTTATT
>WSUD01000755.1:0-11643 GCA_019633495.1 Tulasnella sp. 427 | reverse complement strand
AATCAAGGGGTGTGGAGAGTGTGAATCGGCGTGATCATGTATATATTTGGTAATATGTAGACACGAGAAAGCAAATTATACTTCTCGTGTCTGGGACTGCGATAGATCATAGTCTTCGTCTCAGGTGGTCTGGACGCTCACGGAACGCGACTTTCCAAGGGTACAGTCTAATGTTGACATTCGGTTTCTCAGGTCATCCAGATTTGGCAGCGATGCGACTTTCAAGTTGGACGCGTGCAGCAAACATGTTGGGTTTCCTGTTCATCGTCGTCAACCCCCGCTACCTATCGACTCGGTACATCAGCAATCACAATACCAAAGGCAAGCCTCCAATCATCCTGCGGGAGAAGTTGCAGCTGGTCTACATCGAGCTGGGCTCGTTGGCTCTACTCTACTGTCAAGCTTCTAAGGAATTCTAGTCTCGACTAAGCCTCATTTCGACTCTAACTCGATTGCCCTCACTGGTCGTTTGACCCAAAATACAAACGGCAGAGGCCCAACGAGCAAATATGACTACTACTCCTAACGCCAATGCGCTACCAAACTACGTGCGTTGCTTAGCACTTGCGAGTGTTATTCGGCACAGAGGATTGAACGCCTTTCTTCGATCGCGTGTAGCAACTCGGCGACTCTCTCGGAAAAGGCGCGTTCGGGCAGGTCTATCGTAAGTCATTCAGGACATTCCGTTACGAGGACATGGTTTACCATTGGTCTGGTTGTCAGGAGCCTTGAATTGGACGACGGGGGAGACGGTGGCGGTCAAGCAAATTCAATTGAGCAATATACCGAAAGGGGAGCTTGGTGAAATCATGGTCAGACGAGGATATTACTTCTTCTCGGACGATCCGTGAAGTGCTCAGACCCTTCACTTGGTATGATAGTCCGAGATCGATCTCCTGAAGAACCTCAACGTGCGTTTCCGAGGAGATCAAGCGACTGGTCGCGCGTATACGTCGTACTCACTTCATCCCACCGCGCATGCTTCTTCGTCGTCTAGCACGCCAACATCGTCAAGTATAAAGGATACGTCAAAACCCGTGACAATTTGTACATAATCTTGGAATATTGCGAAAACGGGTCTCTTCACAACATCTGCAAACGCTTCGGCAAGTTCCCAGAAAACCTCGTGGGCGTTTACATCTCGCAAGTTCTCGAAGGTCTTGTGTATCTCCACGATCAAGGTGTCATTCACCGAGACATCAAAGGTGCCAACATTCTCACCAACAAGGATGGGACTGTCAAGTTAGCCGACTTTGGTGTTGCGACAACGCCTGCGGGTGGCATCACCGATGGGGCAGTTGTTGGATCACCTTATTGGAGTAAGAAGACCGTTCAGTAAGGTAACCATGTAAATGCCGCTGACATACCTCATCTTACAGTGGCACCTGAAGTCATTGAGCAGACAGGAGCTACAACTGCGTCCGACATTTGGTCAGTCTTTCGATGCGCCACCCTGCTACCTGTCGCTCACATAGACTTTCTAGGAGTGTAGGATGTGTAGTCATCGAGCTACTCGAAGGGAAACCGCCGTACCATTTTCTTGCCCCAATGCCCGCACTCTTTCGTATTGTCCAGGATGATTGTCCGCCTATCCCAGAAGGCGCTTCTCCGGTCCGTCCATCGAACAACTCACCGCACTTTCACCTAGCTCACCGAGGTATCCGTTTCATAGGTGGTCAAGGATTTCTTGTATCACTGCTTCCAGAAAGATTGCAATCTGCGGATATCAGCGAAGAAACTGCTGAAGCACCCATGGATGGTCGGGACACGACGGCAACTCGGGCAGGAGCCGAAACGTGCTGCAGGAGAGCGTCCTTCGTCCCACTACGAAGAAGCTGTGCAACAGGTACAGGAGTGGAATGAGGCTCTAAAATGTGCGTGTCGTTACTTTATGTCTTTCTATCCGGCTGACGAACCACTGGTATCAGCTCCGACTCGGAACCGGCAAATGCCTCGACCGACTCCCCGCCCGGACTCAGGAGACCCTAGGTTCGGTTCGCCTACACCGACACCAGCTGATGCTGTTTGGAAGCCAGGAGGCGTTCCCGCTATGTCTCTCGGCGTTCCGCTGTTAACTGACAAGATCATGCAACCGGCAATATTACGCCAAGCCGAAGAGCAAACGGACAATTGGGACGATGACTTTGAAGGCGGTATATCCTTCACCAAACTTCAATGTACGTCTTGCTTCTTCTTCTAAGACCCACGCTATTGCACTGTTCTGATATTTGGGGCTAGCTTTGGAGAAGTCTACAGCTGAGGACGAGAAATCGCCAGCTGACGAAAAGCCAGACGAGCCCGATAACGCGAAGACCATACGACCCGATGCCCAAAGTCCTTCGTTAAGGTCACTGCGCAAGGTCACTCCCAATGAAATGGCTCCTATTGTGGAAGACTACTCGGACTTGGCTGGAGAGGACGACGACGACTTCATTTTGCAAGAACGCGTCGCTAAATTCAAGGTGAAGAACTACTGCTCAGACCCTTCAATAATCTCTCTTACAATCTAAAATAGGCGAGAAGTCAAAATCGACAGGGTCTTTTCCATCCCGACGATATTAAACGCATTGGTCTTAGTGGACTGGGAGAATCTTCCTCTTCTAAACCCCTCACCCTCTCGACCTCGCCTCCTTCTATCAACGGGTCTCTTCGGATAGCATCTTCAGGCTCTAGGTCCCCATTGTCACCACTCCCATCGCCATCCATTCTCCCGACGCCTTTGCCTCGTCACCAACGGTCATCTTCAACGTCTGGCTCAGTGGGTCGGGCAGAGGCGAAGCGCCAGCTCACGGTCGATAAATTGGACCAATACACAGAGGACGATGACGAGGATTACGACGACATATTTGCTAAGCCAAGCGGAGCGGGTAAGCGTGTGATGCAAGTACCCGACAGTTGCGAACTCAAATGATACGCACAGTTGCCGACACGTCGATTCAGACACTTCAACTACACACTCGACTGTCTAGCAAGTCTTGGGTATGTTCATTCAACTCCTCGACAATCAACCTACTAACCAGGGAACACAGCTTGGTGATGCCGACTCGGATGAAGAAGATCCGTTTGCTGAGGTATGGTATCGTCGTGACAGCCTCCACCTACTTTATGCTTACCGAATATGTGCAGATTGACGAAGGCTTCGTTGACAACGATCTTGAAACAAACCTTGTCAGAGACAAGCTGGCTCGTCTTTGTAGCACGGTGAACAATCTCATCGAACAGTTAACGCCGTCGTCGCCGGACTATGTGATGAGAGATGCTTGTGATGGCATGGTGCGTCGCTTCAAGACTTTCCCGAATTCTTGTTGAGATTACGTGACAATAGATAGCAATCCTGGAAGACGCCCCAGAAATGCAATATCAGCTCGTATCGTCGCATGGCCTATTAGCTATTGTGGATGTGCTGGAAGCAAACCCATCGAGAGAAGTGATAATGAAGCTATTGAGGATCGTTAATCTGGTATGTGACTGTGTCGGTTGCTCGGTAGAGACGGGCTCTGACAGCTTCACAGCTCGTCACCACGGATCGGAGTTTTCTAGAGAGCTTCTGTCTCATCGGGTAAGTTGACTGGACTCATTCGATATAGTATAAAGTGCTTACTTTGCTGCAGAGGTATACCGGTAGTCATGAGTACGTCGTAGCACTTGTTGTATACAGCTCCAGCTAACAGCAACCACAGCGTTTACTACAAAGAAGTATTCATCCGAGTGTCGGCTTGAAGCCTCTCATTTCATTCGATTGCTTTGCCACTCTTCGGTTTTGACCCTTCAGATGTTCATCTCGTGCGTCGACCAAGTTCTTTCTGCCCCGCTATTGCTGACAAGATTCATTGCAGCTGCCGTGGTCTAAGAGTTCTCGTCGACCTTCTAGATGAAGACTTCGCTGAGCAGACTGATCTCGTCGTCCATGCGCTAAATGGAATTGGCTCCGTGTTCGAGTTGCAAGGACCCACGCCGAAGAACGACTTTTGTCGAATGTTCATCCGGGAAGGACTTTTGGACCCGCTTTCATCCGCACTACTCAACGTGATGGCTTCACGGGGAGAATCGACATCCGATATGAAGCACAAGATCATCCAAATTATTGTCATCTTCTGTCAAGTTGCGCAGTCCGATACTCATGTGCGGACGTCCCTCGGAACAAGGAAAATCGTTCGACGTAGGTTTCCCATCGTAACAAGTACCGCCTCCGCTAAACCGTAACCTAGGTCTCTTGCGCGCATGCGAGCTCCTTGAACCAGAGCATTTAGTCGTCATGCTGCGAGCAATCAAACATCTTTCAATGACACCTCCGATGTTGGATGTCTTGCAGAATGCCAACTGTATCGAAATTCTTGTCAAAATTCTGGAGGAGCAGGGCCAGGGTCCACATAGCACCGTGGGTGGTCCTTCATTGTGACAATTCCGTCCTGCCCTGACTGCTTTTTTCTAGGAAATTGCCAATCACATCTTCCAGACATGCTTCAATCTTTGCCGATTGAATAAATCACGCCAAGAGGAGGCCGCTCAAGCAGGCATAATACCGCTGCTGAAGCGTGTTATCGAGGCAGGCTCGCCCCTCAAGCAGTTTGCTCTTCCTATCCTTTGCGACCTGGCGAGCGCCGGAAAGAGCTGTAGGACGTTATTATGGCAGCATGACGTTCTCAATTTGTATGTCAAACTGCTATCCGACCCGTACTTCCAGGTCACAGCTTTAGAATCCATCAATGTTTGGTGAGTGTGACGCGAACACGCGCAGGATTCCGTTCAATGGCTGATATCTCGTGCTCTGTAGGCTGCAAGACGAAACGGCTCGTGTTGAAGACCAGTTAACCCGGCCAGAGAACAACGTGTGCATACTCGGATGTTTCATCTCAACCAAGACCAACTCGTTCGAACACCTTTTGGATCCGTTCCTCAAACTCTTCCGCCTCTCGAACGACGTAGCCATGTCGGTTGCAAAGCCCGAATTCTTCAACAGGATCATCGATCGCCTAAGGCAAACAAACAAGGCCATGGTGAAGCTCAACCTGCTTCGAGTTCTGCGTACCGTCTGCGATGCCCATCCGGACAGCGCGCTCCTCGTCGAGAAGTTCGGAGTCATGCCCGTTGTTGAGAGATTGAGTCAGAAGGACGCTTCTGTACTTGTTCGGGAGCTGGCACGAGAGATCATACCATCCCTGACGGGTACAGGTGAACGTCCAACAAAATCACCAACAGTCCCCGTATCCGCAGGCCCGGTACAAAAGGGATTCCCTGCTACCGAGCGACGCCGTGTGCGGCGAACGGCCTCCGAAACATCTTTCAGCACACTTGGCCTTGGGTTATCGACCTCTTCCACTCCGTCAAACAGTCCAAGCGGACTTCGTCCAGGTCTCGCCCCGCGTCTTCCTTCGTCGCGACAACGTGTACCATTGAGGAGCAAGTTACCCTCCATATCATGGCAATCTCCCGAATAGGATAAATCATAATCGTAACCCTCTTCGCACTTCACATTAAGTAATAGCATCCCCAATCTTGTATTTCTCTGATTTCTTGCTCTCGGTAACCACCGTTTCTTACACTTTCACCTCGGACATTGCTTTGCCTCTCCTCCTTGCATTAACCACCCTCGACGTACTCTCCTTTCTCTTATTCGCTTCGAACTAAAGTGACTACAAGCTTCCTGCCCTTGACGCGGATTAGCATTTGCCCCCAGACATGCCTGTTCTTAAGTCCGCCACCAATCATTGACTTTCATAATGTTCTCATCAACCGACAACGTCCCGGCTCCGGCAGGCAAGCGCACGCTGCATAATGACCAGCTATACCAATCTAGTAATGAAAAGGACGACTTTTCAGAGACGCTTGGACGTCGGCCAGCTTAATGGGGTTCTGCATCGTTTTTAAATGATGGGGGTCCGGGGGTCAAGGACGGGCCTGTCGCTTTGGCCTGGTTTGGAGTACGATACGCGCGAGATTGGGTTCCCCCCTTCCGTAGAACGTCGGGGTATTTCTTCTCAACACATGCACGAGAGCAAAGGCATCAGGGGGATAAAATCAATTACTTATATGAGGACAAAATGGAGGAAGTAGAAATGAGAAAAACAATGGTGTGTTGTATAAGATGATACAAGGTGAAAAATACTGATGGAAAAAGAGTTCTAGAACACTAGCGGATTACAAATTTGTTGGTTGGCAATCTGAGATCAGAGCGCAGGCAATCAAGTTCTTCACAGTCCATTTCTCCCGGACAGTCATGATATTCGGAATGACTGAAATCGATTACAGAGATTTTACCGTCGCTGATGGACGCAACATTGGATGGGGTCACATCACCATGCTTTACGCCTGCTCTGTGGATTTGGACGACAGTCCGGTATAGATCACACCTAACGCAGTGGCAGCACATCAGTCTCTTGACGGAGCGGTTGCTTGATGCGAAAATACTTACTTTTGCTCGAGAGATAACCTATCAAAAGTTGATAGGGTAACACCCGCATTCTGCTGGACGAGAGCGCCAGTGCCACCGTGTTCTTCTGCCTCGTCTCCGTATAGATACGCGCCGAAGAGACCGGGGATCCCGATGCCGGAGAGGGACCGCAGCTTCCTCCATATCTTCAGCTCGGCGTCCATTGCGGCCGGGGACAGGATCTTGACAACGATTGGAGTGGAAAGCCCAATGATTTGTCCTTGGTATACCGTTCCGATAGCACCACAGCCCATGGTGGAGTTGAGGCAGAGAGCAAAGGGGGTCATAGGTGGTGAAGGCGGGGGAGTAGCATCGTGGTTGTTGGATGGAATGCGAATTAACCGAGGGAAGTTCTCGGATCCTGGGGAAGTACACCAAAGGCTAGAATCATCGCGACGCTTCATGCGGAAGACGTCTCGGGTGAACGGCTCCAGATCCCATGTAATCGATATACCGTCCATCTACAGTTTGAAAGAAGTTAGGGTCAAACAAGCATGAGCGAAACAGAGAGCGACGCACCGAATTCAACACATAAGCTAGCATCTTCTCCGGTATCTCTTTCGGTTCCCAGTATTCGGGAAAGTTGAATCTGGTGCGCGGCGCTGAGCCGTCCTCAGTTTGCCCTCCATGGAAACCGAGGTCTTGTGGACCGGTGGACCCCTGTGGACCAGGTTCCGGGGCCTTCCAGTCTCCGTCAGGGTACTCCTGCGAGTCGACGTTGGCGGACGATGGTTCGTCAAGCTCCGCAGGTTGATACTGCACTGCTTGCCCACCTTTCCTTGCGGGGAGAATCAAGGCAAGGACAAGGCTGATGACAGGGGTTTCCTTGTTTGTCAACTCCACTATGTCGGACACCCTGGCTTGACGATATCCAGTTCTCGGATCTCGAAGAATGCGAATGAAAACGAAAGCTTCGGCCGAATGGACCACACAAAACTCGTGCTTGGCTGCAAGGCTTGCTAAGACCACCTGCCGATTATCAAAAACACTCAGGAGTGTTAAACTTAGCCATGACGTCGGCCATCGTTCGCATACCTTTGCGGCGATGCTCGGAGCTTCACCAATCTTGGCCGAGAGGTCCAGAGTAGTCCCGTTGCGGGCCATTTCAATGATTTTGGGAACGTAACAATTGAATACCTTTGGTTTCTTATGTTCGAATATGGCAATTTCTTTGTCGTCGACGTACCACGCATGGTCTGGTCGTAAATTCATGTATTGACCACTCTCCTCGTAGGAGACGGGGACTCCGATAGCTTGACAAAGGGATTTAACAGCCAAGCCAACGGTTGAGCTGAATACTCCTAGGACCGTGGATTCGTTTCCGATTTTCTCGAATTGAGACCGATTGAAGGCAACATTTAGAGCCTCTTTCGCAGCCGTGAGAAGCTTGTCATCGATGCGATCCTCCGGAAGACCGCGTAAAAATCCATCCAATTCATTGAGAAGATTCTTGGGTATGGTGGGGTCGTGTACCAGCTCGATCGGGTCCTTGATATTGATGGTCGGTATGGTGTGTTTGGGTGGCGTGTAACCCCAGGTTCCAATGCTACTTTGTAGCTTGATGGAAGGCGAGGTAGGGAAGGGAGTCTGGCAGAATCTCTTGTAGATTGCGAGTTTGGAAGCCTGCATCGGTGTTGAGTGGCGAGTCTGATCCAAAGTACCAAGAGTGTGCGCCGGGTGGTGGCGGGGTTGCGGTCTGAGTCTGAATCGGGATCCTTACATAATACAAGCTAGGCTTCCGCTCCGCTATGGCCAAGCCCTCATCCCAGCTTAAAAGGCATGTGGGCTCAAAGCCGACATCATCACGACTGTCAAGCGGCTGGCTGAACCTCCGATGCTCAAAATGACAAGCGTCTTGGAGTACAGAGTGCGTCACTACGTTTAGCGACATTGTGCAAAAAAGGCGTGTCCACCACAAGTACACCATTTTCGTGTCCTGCCGAGGAGAAAGTTCAATTACGAGGATGGACAGAAAACACAGCGGTTAAGGGTGTTGTACAAATGATACACAGAGGAGAACGATGATAATAGAAAGACAAAAAAACAAGCAAAAAACAGCGACGACCCTCGAAAGTCGAGTCGAGTTCTAGGCGTGATTCTTGGCACGAGCTTCTCGAATCAGCAGCTGGAGCTCGTGAAGTGACTTTGATATGGATTCCTACATCACGCAAAGGGGTTAGATTTGCTATGTAATGGGCGAACAGACTAAGCGTGCTCACAATGTAGTCGCCGAGTGATGCGCCGTCGATGATTAGCCCATGGGTGGTGGGGTAATTTTGTAATTTCTGATGAACCAAGGACATCAGCATACCGCGTCCCCCTCCGTCGAAGAGAAAATCACAAACTTTTCGCACTTCAAAGATATTAGCCTCAATGTACTTGCCAACGCTCTTCCGACTCTTCTCCAGCGCGACTCGAACCCGATCGACGGCATTACCACGGACTGAACGAGCCTCATCCGCTCCTGAACGTTCGGATCGTTCTCCCAGGCACGTCGGTTCCAGGGAAGCCACGGTTTGACGAGGCCCAGCTACTTTTGGATGCGCCGGAGCTCAGGTACGATGCGGTCCCGCTGGTGAGCGATGATCTCGCACCGGTCTTGCTAGAGGTCGAGTTCCGCTTGGAGCTCCTTCAGGTCGAGGGGCACCGTTTGCGCGAAGTAGGAGTCGACTTCGTCGGAGATGACTCGTTCGGAGGGAATGGTGCGGGACGGGCGGCGGGCGAGGATCGATTTGAAGTGTTTGAGGATGGTGTTTACGAGTGGGCGATCGTGATCTGAGCTCTAAGGGGGCTAACTATGCACTTGAAGCCGAAGACTCACGTGAAGCTCTAGATCGAAGAAGTGCGCGAGGACCATGATATTTGGCGTCTCGAGCGCGTTGGACAGCTGGTGCGCGGTTTGGGACGTGACGAGCAAGCTGTCTGCGGCTCTCGCGAAATGCGGTCGGGTCACAATGGGGAGCGAGTCCAACTCGGTCGTCCGGATGTCCCTCCGCGAGCACGAGTCTCGTAGAACTGCCAAGTCTTTGACTACCTCGGTGCCGAGGGTGATGTGCTGGGCCGCAACATGAGCGATGGACTCGAGCGGGATGAGGGGCGGGTTAAGCGTGTGCCAGCCTTGCCACCAGACGAAAAACCCGGCGGTGACGATCCAAAGGAGGAACACCAATTTCATGTAGAGAGGACGGAGAAGGAGAGGGTGTTATTTGAGGGGGTGATGGGGAAGAAACACATGGTCTGCGGGTGAAGAGGTCAAAAGCGAATTCCAGTGACAGTTGAAGTCGCCACTTTGTCTGCTGACGTAAGCTTTTTGGCTCAACATCATCTCTCCGTCCATTTTTGCCCAACGAGGTTTGACGACAGCCACTGAATCTCAACGAGCAGCGAATCACGAAACGTACTTGATAAGAGAAACGAGAGAGTGTTGACCTCTCTGGAAGCTATGGTTCATACTAAGACTCACTGGGCTAGATCGGCGGGCTGCTTGGACTTCTGGAGCGGACTAGACGACGGCGAGTAGACCCCGAGACGCTAGCTCCCGTCTACTGACTAATCCCGTCCGTCATCCAGACTTCATATTGTATTGAAGGCTTTCCAAAATACTGCTAGACGGTGTTTTCACGCTTACGCGAGCTACCCTGAGAGGTCACGCCAACCTCAGACCAGCCTGCGCTCGGGATCTTCGTTCCAATTTGCTCAGGACCCTTTCCATTCACGGATCTCTGTGCAATATGACCAGATTTGAAGGCCTGCGGAGAAGATCAAAGGCGTCTAGGCACGGTCTACGGGGGGTGCACACCAATCAGACCCTCTCATCGAGCGACGACCGCCTCGCGAGGACGTCAACTGGACAGCACCGTGACGACAGCGATCTCATTGGACGATCTTAAGCGAGAGCAAAGTTAATTTGCGATAAACCATTTTCGAATTTAGGGAGGACGGTGTCGGGATCTTCTCGAAACCGAAGGAGAAGGTCTGTGTCCTCCCCCCCCATCCAGCCTTCAAGTCCAAGTCCAAGTCCAATCATCATGGAAGTCGTCCCTCAGCAACAACAGCACCTTCTTGCCCCGCGCATCTCGACGATGGATCTTGACAAGGTAACCAGCTTCTCCTTCCCCTTGACTCCCCCGACCACTCCTCCCAAAGCCTCGCTCGGACCAACGTACTACATCTCCTCGCCTGCGCATTCGAGCTTTCAACATCAACAGTGCCCCCCGAGTCCCACCATTATTATCAACACGCCCAAACCGTGGTACTCCTCCAAGGGTTTCACGTTCGTCGTCTTCGGGTTGCTAGGCTTCTTCGCGTTCAGCATCCACCAGCTCAGTCCGCTCATCGGGTCCACCGCGTCGACCGTCCGGAGCTTCGGCGACGTCGTCGAGAGCGTCGCGACGGTCGGGAACGCGTTCGGAGGCTCGATCTCCTAGACCACTAGGATCAGCGCTGGGATCGCCGATGGTGTGGGCGAGGTCTGGTGCACGGTCTTTGGGGGTAAGAGGTGCGCGGCAGCCCCACTCGAAGCTTCGAACGTCGCCGAGCCTAGCGATACCGTCACTCCAGTCGGGAGCAACGCGCTTCTGGAAGGAGCCAAGATCGTTGGCACGCTGAAGCAGCTCGCTGTGGTGAACACCAACTTGAGCGCCGCGTCCGAGTACGTCCCCACCGCCAAAGTCGCCCTGACCCTTCGAAGTACTGATACACTCCCCTTTCCGGGTTAACGTTCTGTACCTCATCGAGTACCTCAGCGAAGCGCCTCGCATCTAACACCTCTCCTCGGGATGGTCCGACAGGCTCCGGGTCGCGTCTCCGGACTTTGACAAGAGCGTCCGAGGCAGGAACGCCGCTCTCCGCGGGACGCTCGCCGTCCTTCAAGGACTCATTGACTAGGTACGTCGTTCTTCTCGTTCTCCCCTCCCCTCCGACGCGTCGTACTAATCAACGCCTCGCAGTACAACGCCGTCGTGCTCGTCTCCAACAGCGCGACATCCCTCCTCGACTCGCCCTTCACCTCCCGCCGCGCGCCCCAAGAGCTCCTCTCAGACGAACTCGTGCACATGGCGCGGTACACCTTCGCCAACTACCACGCCGCGAAGCACCAGTTCCGCGAGCTCCGGCTCACCTCGAGGAGCCTCTACGCAACGGGTCAGCGGGTCTTGGGGCCCGCGAGGAAGCAGCTCAACGTGCTCAGGAAGATCAGGATGCTCCATCCCGTG
>WSUD01000753.1:0-11680 GCA_019633495.1 Tulasnella sp. 427 | reverse complement strand
GATTTCCGCCTCGTTGCTCGTTGGTAGGATTCGTGCCAAAAGAGAAAGAGAGCAGGGCTCAGAGACCGGATGGGTAGGTCTGTTTGGCTCAGTTTTCGAGAGGGTTGAGAGGTAGCGCTATCATTTATCTTGACGGGGGGGGGGGGGTTCGAGACCATTGTCGAAACCACTGGCTTGGCACGCTTTGTTTGCGATCGCTTATGCCTTCGGTCGGATCCTCAGTCAGATACATACTAAGGACTGTCCCTTCTAGCCCTGCACGACAAGGTCCACCAAATTTAAGGATCATGAGAAGAAAAGTCGTAACTGGGTCTTGTGGGTTACGAGTGACAATCTACAGCCTAGGCAAGTCTTACATTGGTCAACGTTTGACTGTCAACAGGGGGATCTTGTTATAGCTATGATAGAATAGATCGTAGTCATATTAGCTTAGCTCGATGGCCCACCGTTTCTCCTGGAGTTGCGACCACGCCCTGAGCGTCGTCCACGTCCCCTTCTCCCGGGTGTCTCCGATCCTTGACCACGAGATGCAGATGGATCAAAGCTCTCCTGTTGCGATTGCTGGTGACTTCGAGGCGCTGTTGGCTCCCAGTCCATGACGTTCGATTGTCGCGACGGCCCTGGTTGCTCGTTATACCACTGATTACTTTGCGGACCATCTAGAAGTACGCTTGAACGTGCCATTCGCTCCACCTGGAGTGGAGGAGGACGAGCTGGAATTGTTATAGAGGGATGTCTTTGGGGTAGGGGCTGAGAATAGGGGCTTCTCATGTGCTCCGTGGTGACACACGCTGAGTAGGAGGGGGGAGCGCTACGATTCGTGTAGGCGGGAGGGAGGTCAGAGTATGTGGATGTCGGGGAGAGTGACAGATCGTCGATTGTGCCTAGTCTTGATGATAGAGTGGGAGATTGCGTGTAAGGATAGGGATTAGGCGGAGAGATGGGGCGATATGCATTGGATGCTGACGGATCGTTCCCGGTTGACCTTGAGGCTAATATGCTACCGCGATCGCCTCTTCCGAACCCCCCTGCAGTAGATGGCCCGGAGTCAGGGTGGGTTGGGTTTCTTGCCGGACGGGTTGGTTGATTGGGCCTGAGTTTGGCCACAGGTCTAGGAGTTCGTGTTGAGCAATCCGAGCTCGCATCGCTTTGAGTTTCTGAGGGGAAGTCAACTGCGAAGATGATGACTGGCGATTGTATGAGAGGCTCCCTCTCTGGCCTTCGTCGTTGTTGGTCATTCAATAGCCACAAGGCAAAGCACCACCCAGCGGACATGAGGACGACAACTGCAAGTGCAGCTAAAGCAAAGCCCATTACGCGTACGTCGTCGTCCCTGCTGATAGGCTCTTGTGCAGTCGGAACCGGGGCCGGAAGATGTTCGGTCCTATAAACAAGTAAATTTAAGCTCCACCAAATCTCTAGTTAGCCGGGACTCGAAGAGAACTTACGGCCTCGGAGGGACAGGGGTAGGGTTCGGCTCCTGTGTGATTACCACCCGTTGATATTCAATCCCTGACACGGCAATGATCTTGTCGCTAGCATCATTGCCCCTTCGGACCGCTGTCATCGAAATGTGATGCGCCTTGAAAGGATCTAGGTCTTGAACATGTACAAGGGGTACCTCGAACCCGCTATCCCGTGCTTTCAAGTACCACTGCTCGACATCGGGGTAAAAGCATCGTCCGTCAATGCAACAGCGCACGTCTGCGTAGCGTGATGCCGGG
The DNA here is from genome assembly GCA_019633495.1 of Tulasnella sp. 427. Lineage (NCBI taxonomy): Eukaryota > Fungi > Basidiomycota > Agaricomycetes > Cantharellales > Tulasnellaceae > Tulasnella > Tulasnella sp. 427. The sequence goes on along the minus strand of WSUD01000753.1, from coordinate 9,956 downwards.
AATAGGCTGGGGAATGGAATGAATATCTTGATATCATGAGCTATGGTAGAAAATAACCAGCTGCGTTAGGATTCAATTTTACGCCTCGCAACGCACCACACGCACCGTAAAGAGTTGTCGACCAGCTAGGCAGATTGCCGAAGGAAAACCACGACGGCTTCGCGGGAGCAAAGCTGTACAGCTTCATCCAACTCCAAGGAGAGAATAGTCCGAACCAAAAGGTAGGGGCGTAGTCCAGCAGGCCGTATCCGACAACGTGCTCGGAGTAACGACCGTGAGGAATGGGATGCGTCCAGGGCCTGAAAGTGGACAAGTCAGCACTACCTTATGGCAGCATGGACTTGGCGCACCATTTCGGCACGACCTGCGAACATATAGCGTGCGATAACGTCATTGTCCATAGATGGCCTACAGGGGATGGTGGATCTAGGAGTTGCATGGAGACAGTTTTCGTTGATGAAGGCGACATTCGATCGGTTTGATAGAGCAGAACCGGTTCGTTCCAGAGGTTATCAGGGACATTCAGGTATGCTTGATGTGCATCGACGTATTCACAGCTGAACCCTTGGCATAGTTGTAGGTGTCCATGACGAAATCCTTCCCTAAATGTGGCATGGAGTTGGGCAGGGGATGCACCGTAAACGGCCAGAGCCGCACCTGAACCGGAGAGTAAGTAACGTGAAGATTTATTGAATCATTCGCGATTCTCACATTGAGCGGAGAAATCTGCCACTGGTGTCACGCGGTAAGTCCAAGAGCTATAGGCAAGTTCGTTGGAGGTTCCGTGGAAGGTTCGAATTCCATCAGACGATGCAATCTGTGATGTCTGCTTCTCCCATGCATACGACGGCCCGAATGTCGTGACAAAATTTGTGTCATGGATAATTACGTCTTCGAGCTTCTCGGACTCCGAAAGCTGGTATCTCGGTCTTCCCCAGGTTAGAGAAATCAGTGGCCGATGTCACAAGGGCGAGATACATTTTCCAGACTTACGGACGCCAGGGTTCCAATGAAGTTACCACCACTGATTCAAACCCAAACCCTCGAATAGGGTGCCATTTCCAGACACCTGTTGCCGAGTCCAGCAGAGTGATCACCAGAGTGTATGATGAATCGTGATCTCCTCCTTCCCACCGATACATCAGCAGGGGGTTCCAAGGCTCGTTATTGACTTCTCTGTACTTTGCTTCCAGGTCGATGGTTGCCATGACAAGTCCGTTGAGGGAGATCTGTATGTGCCCAGGCCGGTTGTCCAGCTGCGCTTGCGGAGGCCCATACACCTCCAACGCTCTCCCTATGCCCAAATCCATAGGTAAATGAGAGGCCCACGCATTATTATATCTGCTTACCGTGAAAATCGATCTCAACCCTTCTTTTCATGTTCTCGCTATTGGGCTCGTTGCCCCAGCTGCTGGTTTGGAAGAACGTTCTTTTCTTCGAATCGGGATCAACGTATGTTGACATTGTGAAGGGGTCGTATCTCTTCATGCATCGCTTGAAAATGTTTTTCATGCAGCAGGACTCGGGTGCATAAATGACTTGAGGGTGCGTGCTGTGGATGGTGGTTCTGATCAATTGAGCCTGAGCGATGATGAAGGCAGGCTGCGTGCATAGAAGTAGTATTGCAATCGACATGAGCCTGAACATCGAAGAGTCCATGGTCGGACCAAAGCTTGGCCCGTGGAGTGCTCAAAGGCTCGAGTGGTTTAGGAGCGGTCGAATAATCGGACCGTGAGAGAACGGGAGGTGGATATCAGGGTGACACTCTTCCCAAAAAGGAAAATGAGGACCTCCAGGCTCTGAGTCGCTCTGGTCTTTACACTACTGCAACAACGAGGACACCTGGCTTAAGGAAAACATTGAAAAACTACTATCAGTCAATTATATATACGAGGAGGTCGCCACCAGAGCTGCTAAAGCCAGAAAGCCTTCGCGAACCGCGTACGTCGCCGTTGATTGCGGGAGTAAGATTATTGGGCAGATATGCTGGCTCAGTGATCGGCTCATGGGACCAGGTTAAAGAAGCGGGTGTGTAGTCCACAGCTCCGTACGAGACGTATGATGGAGGGGCGGAATGCTGCTCCCAGAGCAAAGGCGTAGTCTCCGACCGTGTACGAATCCGGACAAACTTGACAATGAAACGAAGGCATAGCCATATGTTGTAGCCAGCAATTGCCACAAGGACGGCGCAGAGTACCTCAATGACGACTTTCCATATCTTTTCTGTAAGCTTTCCGCTGTCATTGATTGGCTTGGGAGGATGGGGATAAGGGAGGGGTACGGTGCTTCAATAACCTTAAGTGAGTGCGAGTAGATCGTGACCAGTGCGCTGCACCAACTCACGGCTCAGTAGGTGGTTGAGGAGGCTTTGGCAGTTGTTCTGGGAATTCCATCCTTTGATATTCGACTCTGGACACTGCGATAATCTTGTGGCCATGTTCGTCCGCTCTACGCACTGCAGCCATGGATATGCGGTGATTCACGAATGGGTTCAAATCTTTGTAATGCACAAGTGGGAGCTCGGACGTAGGGTCTTTGGTCATGAGAAACCACTGCTGAATGTCGGGGTAGTGGCAATCGTCGTTGATGCAGCAGAGCACGTTGGAATAGCCAGGCAGGGGATACAGAGCTGGGAGCGGTATAAAGATCTTGATGTCATATGCTAATAGCGGATGAAAGAAAGTCAGTGTGAGAGTGAGGTTGGCGCGAAAGTCTCACTCAGAACGGACCGTGCACGATCACTGTAGACCAGCTCGGCATATCGCCGAACAAACCAAAGAGCCAAAAAGGTACCGCACTAGCAAAGCTGTATCCTTCCATGAAGCTCCAAGGCGACATGGACCCGTTGAAGAAAGAAGGCTCATAGTCTAGTTTATCTGGGCCGAGGACGTGACTAGAGTATTGACCTCCTGGCATCGGATGGGTCCAGGGCCTAAAAGCTCCCGTATCAGAATGATGAGTGAAATCCACGCAGCTCGGAAACATACCATCTCGGTACAACCTGTGCACAATCTGCGTAAGAGAAGCTCATGGTCCACAGGTGACCGACAGGAGATGGAGAATCCAAGAACCGCATGGTCACGGGCTTCAACACGCCGGGCCACATCCGGTCGGTACTGAAAATTAGAATGGGGTGGTGCAAGAGCCTTTTTGGGACATTGAGATACGCAGAGTGCACGTCAATATAGTGGCACAGCTGGCCGAGGCAGAGTTGAACGTGACCATGCCGAAAGCCTTCAGGAAAGGTGGCCTCGAGCTGTGCCGGCGACGCGCCATAGACCGCCAGAGCAGTACCTAAAATGTCATATATAATGTTTTGGGATCATTAAGGGCCACGAGATTGAGGATACCCACTCACATTGCGCCGTGAACTCGACAACAGGAGCCAGACCACGCACCGATGGATAAGCCAGCTCGTTCGAAGTGGCGTGGAAGGTTCGAGGTCCAGAGGAAGAGGTTAGATCCGAACTGTTCCTAGTCCATGCAGAAGGCGGTCCAAAGGCTGTCGCAAAGTTCGTATCGTGGATTCTAGTGTTTTGTAACTTCTCAATGTTCCTAAGCTCGTATTTCGGTCTTGGTGCAATGAACGATGTAAGAGCGATGCGCTGGGGGAACGACAGGAAGACTCACGGAACTTTCACCTCCGAGGTGTAAACAAGAGAGTCGAATCCAAACGCCCGGGTTATGTCCCAGGGCCAGAAGGGTGGAGCGTCCAATAAACTGATTTCGAGGACGTGCGGAGCATCACTAGCATGATCGCTTTCCCAATAGTATAGCATCTGCGGCTCCCATGGCTTCACATCCAGCTCTCTATATCTTTCTTCCAGGTCAATCATTGCTGTATTGTTTGCATCCAAAGTTATTTGAATGCGACCTGGTAGGTTTTCTAGCTCCGTGGCGGGGGGTCCGTAAAAATACGCTGCCCGGCCTATACAATTCGAAGGCATCAGGCTAATGAGCGCGAGCTAGCCGATAGTATAGAAAATGAGCGCCAACCGTAAAATTTGACTGTGACTCTTCTTATCATGGTCGAGCTGGAAGGTTCGTTCCCTTGACTGTTCGTCTGGAAGAACGTTCTTTTCGTATTCGGCGAGCCGGGAACGACGTAAGTAGACATGGTGTAAGGATCATAGCGTTTCACACATCCGATTCCGAGAAAGCCCCTGATGCAACAAGACCCGGGTGCATAGGTGACTTGTGGATGGGTGCTATGAAGAGTGGTGTTGACAACGCGAGGATCAACTGAGTGCTCGAATGTCGAGTTGCTCGTCGGTAGGAGCGAAAGGGAAATTCTTGTGAGTAACAGGAATAAGAGCAGCCAGACGAATGGATATGGGCCCATGGGAGAGCAGCAGTCGAGGGCGATGGGCTATTGCCGTTCGAGATTGTCGTAGTCTTGATGTTCGTGGTGCAAATGAAGGGTTTGAATCGTGAGACACCTCCGTGTTTGATGGAACGATCGATATTCCTATAAATGGCAATTGAAGGTCCTCCGAGCAAGAAGGCCGAAGTCGTGAACTTGCTGCGTTTGATCCAGGACAAGCAGCAGAACGGAACCGGAGAGATCTCTTTTCTTTCGTGCTAACTACTTTTCATATGTCCGTCTTCGAGTCGCAGAAGATTAGCAGCGAAGCACGTCAACGACCAGCTACGTGTGCAGGTTTTTTTTTGCAACCACCAGACCTGGTGATGTGAACGCTGATGAGATCAATGCCACTGCATCGGAAGACAGCATTTGTGCGGTTGCAATTGGGGCTCATGAAACATCGTTCCCAGCGGGGAGTATGAGAAGAGAATCTGATTATCTTGTCTCCCGAGTCTCACCAGTTGAAGTTTGTCAAGGTCGTTTCCCTTTTGAAATGCAGCCCATCGAGTAGTCCGGTTAAGACGTCCGCCCTAAATCAGGAGACCAGCGCGCTCCCCCGGGGGGGGGGACTGCGACTATTGGATAATGCGAGAAAAGCAGTAGTAAACACTGAATGTAGGAGGGAATATGATTAGGACATGTTCCATTAGTATAAAACATGTATCAAGAGACTTACTAAGGTAGATCGTATGGGGAACCGGGCTCACGGCTTTCATACCGGCTGCCCTCCTCCACCGACGGATGCTTCCATCCCCGCACCACCACCACCGACGATAGGTCTTGACTTTTCGACAACCAGTTTAGGACCTTCGTACAGTCGATTGATCACCGCAGCTCGTTTCAAAGCCGCCAAATCCTCCAACCCTTGCTTATACAGCTCGGTTATCCGTTGGGGGTCCTTCTCCTCTACGTTCCCAGTCGTAGAGAGCATCGACGACAGTCAGAGAGAGTTAGGGTCCGGTATGTTGATCGTCCAGTACTCACCCAGGTGGGCACGGAACTTTTCCTGACTGTTGCGGATAAAGTACGACCTGAAGTTGTAAGACGCGAACGTACGCGAGGTGCGAATAAACGAGCCATAAAGTGCCTTGATTTGAGCCTGTGTTGGAGTAGCGGCAGCCATTTTGGGTGAGTGGTCTGGAGGGAGATGGCGGTTCAAGTTGCAATTTCGGCCGGCCAAACTTTTGTTTGTCTATATAGGAGTGGTCATAAGATAAGATAAGGGAACGCGGTCGGCATGATAGCCTCGTCAGCAGTTGCCGAGAGCCCAATAGCCTGTTGAGCATTGCAAAGTACTAGCATCGATATTGGCTTCTTTCAACAAGAAGAATGGGGAGAAGGCTCCCTTGCGGAGAAGGCGGTCGCGAAGAGGCAACTTGGACCAATGGCCGAGCGTAACCTTCGTATCGTCTAGTCGACGCGTTAAATGTAGAAGTGCTGCGTGCCTTCAAGGCTCTGCCTCTGTACTACTTCTCATCTTACTTGTGTATTATAGGACTTGTGAGGTTAAGTAATCTGATAAGATAAAGGCTCGTTCGGGTTTAGACTGACACTTGGCGTGCATGACATCATAGGTTCAGATGGATCGTCACGCCCCCTCATTGTGTGCTGCCTTTTTCTTGTTCACCACCCCGTGTCCCCCCTCTCCTTCTCAACGCGCCGACAACGATCAAGGATGTCGACGGCAGAGACACCTCTTCTCGATACACGGGACCCAGACACCCGTCTCGTCCTCAAGCTCTTACGTTTGCAGGTCTTGACCCCACTGTCAGTGCTCGTCAACATTGCCACCTTCTTGATATGCAGCCTCGTAGTCAGTGAGTGCATTAACTCTAGCCAAGTCTATGATAAAGCTAGCTATTAACGCGAGTGTTTATTCCTTTAGAACCGAGTATGAAGGATCTCAACAGGGCATTCCCGACCGCGGTTACCCCAAACGCAGGGATGATGGCCATGATCTGGATATTCGTATTTGCTGGCCAAGTCCTGTACTGCATGCTTTTGGTTGCGGGGAGGAAACACGACACGAGGGTGCGCGGTGCTGCTCTCACAACCGATAAGTAATTTTTAATCCTTTGTTTAGGAAACCATGGTCTACGGGGTCGGCCTTAGGCTGGTCCTCGCCAACTGGCTCATGGTCGCTTGGTCTATCGTATTTGTGAGCATTCAGCCATCTGGCTTCTGAAAGTTCGACCTGACCAAATGCCCTTGTGAACTTCACTAGACCCTCAAGTCTTGGTTACCATCGACCATCATTCTCGGTGTCCTAACCTTCTTCGTGCTCTGGATCAACTTCACTCTCATATGGTATCCGCCAAGCGTCTCGCGGCCCATGGACTTTATAGCTATCCATGTCCCCATCCGTCTTTGGCTGCTCATCCTCCTTCTCTCCTCTCTTCCACAAAGCATCTTCATCACCCTCGACTGGGTCTTCAGCCCCGACCATCCAGAAGTCGACTATGATCGGCGGTCCTGGGAAGCGCTCGGGTTCATCCTTGGCACCAACGCAGTTGGTCTCCTCTGGGTTTTGATCAAGCGAGACCTAATATGGACCATCGGAGGAGTCTGGACAATGCTTGCGTTGATGTCGAAGCGACCGAAAGGTGTCCCTGTATTCACTGCAACGATATTGGTGGCCGTTCTGTATCCACTAGTGTGGATAACCAGCCTTGCATGGCATCGGCTGAGGGAGAAGGGTGAGCTCCGTGTTCTCTGGAAGCCTATACCGCCTCCTACAACCGTTCCTGTGGTGTGACCTTCGATTATCTCCCACACAATCCAGACAAGCAAGCTGCTATTGCACTCCCGCCAGAGGATCCACAGGCGAGAGAGGAGTTAGCAAGAGCCAGAGCGGAAGACCCGGACATGCCCGACGATGGAGCGGCGCGGGCCTGGGCTGATACGGCTCGATGAACCTCCCAGGGAGCTGTGATAATCTCTACACAGACGCTTACAAGTCTATAATACTATCGCATCGTTTTCCTTGTCTTTCGTCCTTCGGCGTAGTGCTTTGTTTCTCTTTCTGTACGCAGTTGCCCACGTAGTTTACTCACTTTACTGATCTCTCTCTCCTCTCAGTATTTCTCTTTTTGCTTCATTCGGAGAACAATCGTCACATAGCGCACTTTGACCGGGCAATTTTGTTCCCCGCTTCGACATGAGTGGGCTCGGCTCCGAACCGGCTTGTTTGACTTTGTTCTTTCGCCACTGAACCGCTCCTCACCCGGTTTCCCTTCGACCACCACCGGATCACTACTTCGATCATTAGGAGCTCACACAGAATAGTCTGGTAAGGCTTAGTTCCTGCGATACTACCAAAGCCTAAGTCCTCGCGACGGGAGCAAGTCATCAACCAAGGAATTCTTCAAAAGAACAACGCGTCCCCTGATCCCAAGTCGCGTCTGTTTTGACGTTGCTCAAGAAAATCGTTGATCTGAAGAGCTGTAGTCAATATGGTTCTTCCAACGCCGACACCCTCACCTGCTCCACCCCAACGTCGTTTCAGCAAGACCAACGACTTCGAGCCCGAGTCCCAAGGCGATTCCTCGCAACACGATCGAGGCAATTACGGCGATTCAGCGCACAGGCCAGTCACAGCCGAGCCGTACATCGCGCTTGAGCGGCCTGCTGGTATTGGAAATCTCAAGCCCAGCCCTCCTTTCACCCGCGTGGTCGGCTTGTTTGAGGTCCTCAGAGACTCGAAGCCGGCTGCGAGGAAGGACAGGTTGGATCATTGGTTCAACGTACGTGCTTTAATTCTTACATGCCCATTTCCTTAACATTTTGAGCGTTCATCTGTCTGTAGATTTGGAGGGAGAACGTTGGGAATGATCTCTATCCCGCCATGAGGCTGCTTCTGCCTCACGTGGGTCCATGTCTCCATCGTATCAATTATTGATGTTCACGAGGATATGGACCTCCATAGAAGGACCGCGAGCGAGCGACGTACGGCTTGAAGGAGTCAGGCATTGCCAAGGCGTACATCGCCGCCCTGGGTCTCGATCGGCATTCACGTGATGCGACGAGACTACTCAAGTGGAAACAGCCTACGAAGGACAATGTGGGTGTTCTGAACGTCTTTGATCACCAGGATTAAAAATGACCTCAAACGCCCTTTAGGCATCTGTCGGCAACTTCCCAAACATTCTGTACGAAGTCGTTGCAGCTCGGTCTACAGTAACGGAAGGAAAGATGTCTGTGGACGATGTCAACGATATATTGGATGAGATCTCTCAAGCTCCTAAAGAGTATGGTCCATTGGTTTTATTCGACAACCATTTCAAACTGAATGGTTTTGGTCGTCAGGGGGGACAAAGCCAAGCTCTTTACTCGCATTACGGAGAAATGCACTCCAGAGGAACAGGTGCTATTTGAATCATCGAATCTACATATGTAGCCGTGACTAATCGGCCGTTTCAGAGATGGATTACTAGGATTATTCTCAAAGACCTCGGTATCGCGGTTAAGGAATCCACCGTGCTTGGCGTGTTCCATCCAGACGCAATGGACATGTTCAACACTTCCTCAGATCTGAAGAGGGTCTGCTGGCTCTTACCAAGTCAGAACAAACGTGCTGCCGATTCTGTTCGTCCATATCGTTCTCGCAAACACGTCTGGAAACTTAGTCTCCTCTCAGGACAAGCAAGTGCAACTCTTCCATGCCTTCCAACCCATGCTTTGCAAGCGCGGGAAGACCTTGAAGGAGTGTGTCAAGATGATGGGTCGACAAGAGTTTATCATGGAAGAAAAGCTTGACGGAGAGAGAATGCAACTCCATAAGAGGGGCAATCAGTATTTTTACTGCTCTAGGTGCGTTATTTACTACGGACTCTCTCTCATCTGATATTTCGCTGACGAGCGAATCAGGAAGGGAAAGGATTATACTTATCTTTATGGAGCGAACATCGGCGAGGGTGCTTTAACACCCTATATTCAAGAAGCATTTGACCAACGTGTCTCAGAGTGAGTTATCAACGTCAAGCCTTTTTTATTTGAGAGTTAAGCCTGACCTCCCGTTCCTTAGCGTCATTCTCGACGGTGAGATGGTTGTTTGGGATCCCAACCTCGAAAAGTACTGTAACTTCGGCTATCTCAAAACGGCTGCGCTTGGTAAGACCTGCCACCGGATACCCATTCAACGGACTGGTCTCATAATGATTTCTCACCTTAGACACCATCCGGACTGGAGGGGACGATGCTCCCCGACCTTGCTTCAAGATCTTTGATATCCTGTATATGAAGTCATCAAGCGGTAGAGAGACATTAATGACGGAGATGCCTCTCAAGAATCGTCAAAAGACGATCAAGAGCCTAGTACGAACGGTTGGGATCGCAATAGCTTCCTAGGATTCTGATCAACAGTTTTGGTAGTTCTATGAGATTCCCGGACGCTTCGAGTTCGCGATATCTCGACCCGGCAAGTCTGTTCAAGATGTTGAGAAGCTGCTCCAGGAAATTGTAGAGTCAAGGTAGCTCGCCGATAACACGGCAATCACAGGAACTGTACTCATAACGACTGTAGAGGCGAAGGGCTCGTCATCAAGACGCCGAGCTCCAAGTACATTCTTGGGGGGAGAGAGAATTGTTGGAT
>WSUD01000752.1:0-11687 GCA_019633495.1 Tulasnella sp. 427 | reverse complement strand
GGAATTGGTGCGGAGTTTGAAATCGCGGCGCCTAGGGTAGCCCTTCAACCACCGAACCCATCGTTTGACCATCCCAGCTACCCCCGCAAAGCCGAACCTATTGTAACTTCATAGACAGAGGTTTACTGGGAAAAGGTCAACCGTCATGGCTCCTAGAAGCTTTACTATCCAGGGACTGCTGGACAAGGTAAGCCTGCCACTCTGAAACTTGGCTTTCGGTCATTTCTCCTCACATCTTGCACGCTGTCTTGTAGATGTTGTCCCCAGATCAAGACTTTAGGTGTGGATACATATTGCAAGTGCTGGCGGCTTTAATTAAATGTCTGCGGGCTCCAGGTTCATGGCCTTGAATGACCTCACGACCGAGGTCACCAATGACCGAAACATTTTCCAAAACGACGAAGCTACGGAGGTCAAGGTCCTTAAACAGGTTCTGGCTCTCATCGAAGACAAGATTTCCGAAGTGAAGAATCAGGCTGTCAAATGGTGCGTCCTTACCCCGCCAGTCCATATTACAATGATTGCGCCCTGACTTTTATGCTAACCCCATCCTGACAGCCTAGGACAACTAATCAAAGTCATCCAAGTCAAGCATCTCCCACTTGTCGTTGACAAGCTTGTCGAATTCTCGGCTGGAAAGGAAGAAGAGCTCCGTGACATTGCTGGTCTCGGTATGAGCGGTTGCTGTGCTATGTCCTCATGCAGCTCACGCGACTAACATTGGGGACTCATTAGCCCTCAAGACGGTTGTTACTGAGATCCCCAGTGAAGGGACTTTGCCAGAGACCGCGTGTAGCAAACTCATCCCTCAGCTTCTCAAGCAGCTACAAAACGTGCGTGATTTCATTTCGTCGATTGCTTAGCCTTGGGCCTAAGACCGCTCTCCCCAGACTTCCACTCCCCCCGAGACCATAATCGAGACCCTAAATACTCTTTCGGTTCTTGTCACCCGATTCCCGCAACTCTCCATCAAAGCAAGCAACGATCCTGTTAGCGTTTTTGTACCGCTGTTGGACCACAACAGGCCTGCAGTCCGCAAGAGGACCATTATCACTCTCGGTAGGAGGCAGAGCTTGTCTCATCGAAAACGATGAGGGCGCTGATCCTCGACGTACTAGCTCAATTCCTCCCTCTCGTATCCTCCGACCGGTTCAACGCCCTGATCAAGACGAATGTTCTCCCTTCGCTCACGTCCTCGACCAAAGTTGAGCGCCAGCAGACCATTGTCCAGCTCGTTGGAGGAATGGCTCGCTACTCGTCACAGAGTCTCGCCCCGGCCTTGCCAGATGTAGTTCCCGGGATCCTCACGGCGGTCAAGCGGGACGACAGCGATCTGCGGGAGGGATGTTTGCAGGCATTGGAGGCTATTGTCATGCGCTGCCCCACGGAGGTCGCCCCCTATTTGCCCCAAATCACGGCTGTCGCAGCTGATTTGGTCAAATATGACCCGGTACGCTCTAGCATCATTGAATCTCCATTTATCGACTGATCGTTCATCATAGAACTACACCGTTGACGACGACGACGAAGAGGATGAAAAGATGGACGACGACGACGAAGAGGATGACGATGATGAAGTCGCTGAAGAGTACGTTACGTTTATCCTTTTTGTCGCGCGAAAAGGATGGTTGCTCAAGCTTGCCGTCATTTAGTTACTCGGACGATGAAGATACGTCTTACAAGGTTCGGCGGTCGTCAACCAAGTTGTTGGCTGCAATCATTGGCACCCGACCAGAAATGTTATCGACCCTCTTAAGCAAAGTGTCCCCGGTTCTCATTTCACGATTTGGCGACCGAGAAGAGAGCGTCAGGCTCGAAGTGTGGTCGGCCTTCTCCTTACTGGTGAAACAAACCGGGGTATACGGAGGATCTGGGGCTCAAATGGAAGTCGAGAATTCGCCTTACGCAACCCTCAAGTCCCAGATTCCTTCGGTGGCCAAGGCTTTATTGAAGCAGCTGCAACCCAAGTCTTCCACTGCGGTATTGCAGGGTGGATTCTCGCTTCTGCAGACCCTGCTGCAAGTCATCCCAGGTTCCCTTGCAGATTATTCCGACCCCGTCTTCTCTATCTCGGCTACGGTTCTCTCATCTTCATCAACCACCTCCACGGCCGCCCTTCACGTCACGGTCCTTTCGCTACTCGTTTCTTTCTTCTCGACGCACCCTGTCTCCTCTTACCAATCGTCGTTGCCCAAGATCACGCCCAAACTTCAGCAAGCAGCGTCTCAAAGGCACCCTCGAGTCACCACCGAAGCTCTCCGTGCTTTCTCCGCCTTGCTCGTGGCTTCCAAGCCCGTCACCACCGACGAATGGGCAGGGCCGCTGTACAACGAAGTCGTCGCGAGGTTGAAGAACAATGAAACCGACGTCGAAGTCCGTCAGAAGGCGGAAGATGTCATAGCCGATCTGTGGGTTAACGCCCCTGGCGTAATCAAGACCAAGGGCGGTGCGGAATGGGAGGCCTTGATGAAGGCGGGGAGAGCTGAAGGTGCTGTCCAGACGATCGGGAAAGTCGCTGGTTCGGACGTCGAGATGGACGAGTCTTGGACATCGACCTGCATGGAATGGAGTATGGGTCAGCTGAAGAAACCGGGGAAGGCCGGGAAGTCAAGCGTGTTTGGTTGTCTGGAAGTCTTGTTGAAGAAGTGCGTAGATGTTTCGGGCCTCGGCTGCAATAGGTCGCTCACACGACCCTTTCTTACAGGTATCCGAGCGGAGTCCCAAAAGAAATCCCGAACGAATTAGTTCCCCAGCTTCAGGCATTCCTGTCGCTCAACGATCTCGCTCTCCTGACTCACGGTTTAATGACGTTGACTATCCTTCTTACTCTCGCCCCGGCGGAGACTTTCCCGCTCGTGGAGTCCTCCGTTCTTCCCAGCACATATCAGCTCGCCTTCTCGCCTTTGGTTTCCGGTGCCTGCCTCGACGCTCTCACCGACTTCTTCTGCGCGCTGGTCACTGCGGACTACGAGATTGCCACTCACGTCGTACCTGGATTGAAGTTCGCTTTGGAAAAGTCCGGCGGACCCGACGCTTCGCCCACCAATGTCGCCAAATGCATTGCTGCCGTCGTTAGGGGCTCGCCCGATGTGGCTGCGGGAACGATTGCGGAGTTCGCCAAGGCCATCAAGGTTAGTAATTCCATCGTAAGAAGTGTGCCGATGTGCTGACCAGTGCGAATTCATCTATGTAGCCTGGTGCCAAGTCAAAGGAGGTCCATGTCGTACTTAGTCTTCTCGCCCTTGGTGAAATAGGCAAAACGATGTTGGTCCTTTCTTGTGCTGCAATACGTTCATATGTCTGACATCGCTGTCCTTCTTACAGCGATATGGAACAGCAATCTACGGTATTCGACAACGCGTTGACCTTCTTCTCGGCTGACACGGAAGCTGTGCGGTCTGCTGCAGCCTTCGCTGCTGGTCAGTTGTTTCTTGTACTTCATGGACAACATTGAAAACTCTAACAACCGGATCTCAGGTAATATTACTGTCGGAAACATCCATTACTTCTTCCCTCTTCTTTTGAATCAGGTGCAAACCAAATCGGACCAGAGGATCGTTGCTGTGCAAGCCATGAAGGAGGTAGGTTAGACCGTTATAGCTTTGCAACGGCTGCTAACGCATGTATGTCTATCGCAGGCCGTCGCGAACTGCCCTCGTGGTCAATTGTCAAACGTCGCTGGCTCCTTGTGGGGTCCTCTGTTTGAGATGGCCGACTCTTCTGAAGATACAACCCGCCAGGCTACTGCTGCTTGCCTGGGTCAGCTCACAACGGCCAATCCGCCTCAATATCTCCCAGAGCTTCAGGTGTGTCATCTCTCGTGCAAATCTCTGGTACCGCATCTAATGCAGTTTTAATAGTCACGTCTATCAGATTCTTCCCCGCTGGTTCGTGCGACCGTCGTCGCCGCCATCCGTTACACGTTCGCCGACAACAGCCAAACCTACGACAACTTACTCGGCCCGCTTGTCATTCAAGTACTTGAACTTGTCAAGGACAATGACCTGGTGCGTTGTCATCTCCTTTTGACTGGTAATTTGAGAAGTCCTACTAAATCCTCTCCTCTTGGTAAGACTGTTCGACGTATCTCCCTCACGACGATCAATGCTGCAGCACGTAATAAACCACAACTGATCCGAGACCAAACTGCGACTCTCATGCCGCTCCTGTACGGTGAAACCAAATTCAAACCTGAACTTGTCCGGATCGTGGAGATGGGTCCTTGGAAGCATAAAGTCGACGATGGTCTAGAAGCGCGGAAGACCACGTATGAGACTCTATATACCATCGTACGTTGTCAGCAGACATATCTCGACGAACAATATACTGAAGTCGCTTTGTTATTATTAATAGCTCGACACCTGCGTGGACAAGATTGACATCCACGAGTTCATGGAGTACGTCAGACTTGGACTCAAGGACGACGCGAATGAGATCAAGGTCCTGTGTCACATGATGCTTGTCCGCTTGGCTCAAGTCTCCCCGACTGCGGTTTCTCTTCGGTTGGACGACATGGCTCCTGACCTAGCGATTGGCATGAAGAGCCATAATGTGGAGAAGAACACCGTCAAGCAAGACATTGAGCGAACCGTCGAGTTACAACGGAGCACTCTACGCGCAACTGCGGCGCTTAGTAAAGTCAGCACGTCAGGCCAGTCTCCAGAGTTTGACAAGCTTGTGGACAGTGTGTCGAAAGCAGGGTCGCCGTGGGCAGGGGAATTCCGAGAACTACTATAGGGTGCTTGATATTGAATCTGTATTTTGCTTATACCCTGCTCAATGAAGTTGTTATACGTAAAAGACTCTTATCATTGGTTCAACAATATGTCCTATAGACCAGCTAGGAGCAAGAGATAATATCGTTGGTGCCAACATGTAATTAGAAAACTCGGAGATACGTCAGCAGGTTTGATCGACTCGGCAGTTTAACCCAAAACCGCCATTGAAACAATGAACGATAATAAAAGGACACTCCGAAGCGTAATAAGTATGGGAACACGCGGGTATGATATGTATACTATAGAGAAGAATGAAGTAGGCGATTCGCAGAGAAAGTTAAAACACTTGAAGGGTCGCGGTATGGCGAAGGGTACGTATCCCTTGACAGTACATGCATGACGTACTATGAAATACGAGATGGGGGGTCGAGACGGGAAGGAGGGGAAGCACAGATTTAAAAGAAGACGAATCGACAAAGGGGCATGTCCCGTGGCACAAGGAGCCTAACCCTTTAACTTCAGCTTTTGTCAAGGAGTTTATTCCAAAGTTTCAACTGCGAGCCGTATTTGACGACGCTATACAGAGGAAAAGGAAAAACGGACCCATCGCTCTCCGATCTGGGTGTACCGCGAGCTTCAAAGAGAGCAGCCCACTCGTCAGGCGAGAGGTTGACTCCGTAACACTCAGCCAATTCAAGGATACCTAGTCTAGGGCAGGCCCATTTTGGGTTTCCCTAGAATCCGTTCTCTTTTTTCCCAGGAAACGGATTACTCGGTTAAGGCCTTCGCTGCACGACAGGATCAACTTGGTAACACCTGCTAACGCATCTAACGCTTGGAGTACTGCCTCTGATTCCTCCTGGTTGAGATCAAGACAGGGAAAGAGGATGGCAAGCCGAATGTTGACGTCGGAGAGAGATTCGCAGAAGGTTTCTACAAAGTCTCTCAAAGTCAACAGCGTATTGTGCGAGTCTCCAGGGCAGTACGACACATTGACCAGCGTGCCCGCACCCTTCTCAGGAGAACCAGCGCGAGTCGGACGACTATCCTCCGAAGGTATGGGGTGCGTTTGGAGCTGAATGAAGTCTCGGTATACACAAATCTCCAGGTATGGGCGAGTCGCGGACCAACCACTTGCAGGGGACTGGAAGGCGTGCCAGTAGCTATTCCTTGTCCGGGACATGACTTCCATTGGCGCATAATCCAAGCTAATGGACTGTGCAATTGGGCATTCGATGGTGGCGCAAAGATATTCCGATAGGTCTCCCTCGAGGCAGCGAATGACGATATAAAAGAGGTCAGGAGGAACGATCGGCACTTTGGGCGGAGTTTCGCACTCAGGAACACGGTCCCAAGCATCGAAGGCTAGTCGTTTCAGCTGAGGAGAGGAGAATAACATGCCGTGAATTTGCTGTAAATTTGGCCCTTCTGAGATATTGTATAGCTCCAGTGTTCTCAAACGGGTCAATCTTGAGGATGACCATGGGAGCTGGAAGCCGCCTAGTCCAACGTTCCGGAAGTGTCGACCAGGACCCGGGTCCATCTTGACTGAGGGTGAGTCGAGAATCTGTCCGAGATCTCTATCGAGGAAGAGATCCTCGACTTGGGGCAGCTCCAAGTTGAAGACCGCTATGTCCTTCGAGCCCAGGCGACCATCGAAATGTAACGATTTCCAGCGAGTCGCACTTGCTTCAACCTTTCTCAGAAAGGTTTTCCTTTTGAGTTGAAGAGCCTTTAACCGCTTGGCAAGGTTTTCTGGCACCGTGATGTGTAAAGGAAGCCCGCGGGCTTTTGCAAGTGTTTCCTGTGCTGGGGGATGGCCCAATCGCACATCAGTCCAGAAGACAGCGTTGTGTTCTATGATGTTGTTGAAAGACCTTGCTATCATTCTGAAACGGGCTATGTCTCTCCATCGCGGTCTTCCTGGATCATCTGAAGCCAAGAGAAGGATGTTGCAAAGGATTTCGACGGGCAGGCGATGAATTGAACACGGCTTGTTTTTCTCCAGAATGATTGCGGCATTCAAGCGGGATAAGTGATCGGCTGGAGCCTTGAGGGATATTTGGATCCGTTCGATTGTCACGTTGGATCCGCAAACAGCGCACCCTTGGTTGGGATCGCTGCCGGGGGAACAAGGTTGGTAAGTGCGTAAAGAACGACAAAAGAAGTAAATCACACACCTTTCCTCGCGAATGGGCTCATCTAGTGCACTATCGAGAAGAATTGACACCGCATGGGCGACAGCGCTTGAGCTGGGCGCGTGGAGAGCCGTCGTCGCAGTGCCGTCCATTGCTGGCCCATGACCCTCTAAACTTTGGACGCGAAGGCTTATAGTCAGCGTATTGCTACCTCTACTGAAGGAGAGTATATACCTGCAGGATTGCACGAGGAAGGCCAGCTAGAGAAGCACACTGAGCGCCTGACAGAATGTGCGGTCAGACATAGTATCTCCGCGTCAAACGTCCGATTGCTCCGGTGGCGGAGCTTAAATCAAAAATAAGGCGCTGCATCACCCTAGATTCATCACAGAAAGCCCATCACATCTCTGTAGTAGTCATCGTAAGAGCAAGACATTGAGCGAATCGTCGAGCTGCAACGGAGCACTTTGCCCGGAATCGCGGTCCTCAATAAAGTCAGCACATCAGGGCAGTCTCTGGAGCGCCAAACTTGTGGACAGTGCGTCGAAAGCAGGTTCACCACGAGCTGGGGAATTTCGCGAGTTACTATAGGGAGCTTGGGACCTGTAATGCTGAACGTATACTTTGATAATACCATGGTCAATGAAGATGCTGCCCGTATGAAACTTGCATTATGGTTCAAGAACGTATCGTCTCCGGAAGCTCACAGCAAGGACTCGCTCGACGAGGACAGTGCAGACAAGTTACTTCAGCGATTACAGCCTACTCAGATCTCTACCGCAGCCAAATCATCATCTATTATTATAGGAGGACAATCTGAATGAAAATAGTAAGGATAAACGCGCGTATTTGATTTTCTACACAAGAGAAGACGGAAGCTAATCCGTTAAGAATTTCCACCAAGGAGCTGATTCCAAAGTTTCAACCGTGAGTTGTCTTGTATGACACTATGCAAAAGGAAAGGGAAAGCGGATTCATCGCTCCATGATCTGCTTGAACCACGAGCTTCGAAGAGAGCAGCCCACTCGTCATCCGAGACATCGACATCAGAGCAATCGGTTAATTCAAGGATGCTCAATCTAGGACATGCCCAGATTGACTTTCCCCGAGAGTCCGCTCTCTTTTCCCCCAGAAAACGGATCGTCTGGTTGAGTCCTTGACTGCACGACATGAGCAACTTGGTAATACCGGTTAAAGCATCTAACGATCGGGATAGTGCTTCTACTTCCTCCTCATCGAGATCAAGCCAAGCGAAGAAGATCGTCAGCTGAATGTTGACGCTCGTGAGAGATTCGCGGAAAGTTTCTACAAAGTCTCTCAAAGTCAACAAGGTGTTGTACGCGTCTCCAGCCCAATAGGTCGCATTGACCAGCGTGCCTGAATTTTTCTCCACAGAACCAGCGGGTGTCGGACGGCTAACCTCAGAAGGGATGGAGCGCGTTCGGAACTGAATGGTGTCTGGGTATACACCGATCTCCAGGTAAGAGCGGGTCGCGGACCAGCCAGCTGCAGGGGACTGGAAGGCGTGCCAGTAGCTATTTCTTGACCGGGAAAGGACTTCTATTGGCGCATAATCCAAGCTGATGAGCTGCGCGATTGGGGATTCGATGATAGTGCAAAGATACTCCGATAGTTCTCCCTCGATGGAGCGAATGACGATATGGGACAGGTCGGGAAGAACGATCGGCGATTGAGGCGGAGGTTCACACTCAGGAACACGGTCCCAAGAATCAAAGACCAGTCGTTTCAGTTGAGGAGAGGAGGACAACATGTCGTAAACTTGCTGTGAGTTTGGGCCTTCTGAGATGTTGCATAGCTGTAGTGTCTCCAACCGGGTCAATCTTGAAGACGACCAAGGGAGTTGAAAGCCGCTCAGTCCAATGTTTCGAAAGTTTCGACCGGGGCCCGGGTCCATCTTGACTGAGTGTGAGTCAGCAATCTGCTCGAGATCTTTATTGAGGAAGAAATCCTCGACTTGGGGCATCTCCAACTTGAAGAATGGGATGTCCTTCGAGCCCAAGCGACCGTCGAAATGTAATGATTTCCAGCGGGCGGCACTGGCATCGATCTTTCTTAGAAACGGTTTCCTGCTGATTTGGAGAGCCTTCAACCGCTTGGCAAGGTTTTCTGGCACCGTGACGTGTAAAGGATGCCCACGCGCTTTCGCAATTGTTTCATGTACTGAAGGATGACCCAATCGAACATCGGTCCAGAAGACGGCATTGTGTTCTATGACCTTGTTGAAGGAGCTTGATATCATTCTGAAACGGGCTATGTCTCTCCATCGTGGTTTGCCTGGATCATCTGAAGCCAAGAGAAGGATGTTGCAAAGGATTTCGACGGGCAGGCGATGAATTGAACACCGCTTGTTTTTCTCTTGATTGATTTCGGCAGTTAAGCAGGAGAAGTGATCGGCTAGAGCTTTGAGAGATATTTGGATCCGTTCAATTGCCACGTCGTACTCGCAATCAGCGCATTCTTGGTCCGGCCTGCCACTGAGTGGGGATGAAGTTTGGTAAGTGGGTGAAGAAGAAGAGCAGAAATAAAGAACACACCTTTCCTCGCGACGGGTCTCATCTATTGCGCTTTGAAGAAGAATTGACGCCGCCTGGGCGACGGCTGTTGAGCTGGGCGCCTTGGGAGCCGTTGCCGCAGTGCCGTCCATTGCCGGACCATGACCCTCTAACCTTTGCTTATGATCAGCGTCATTGCTCTATCCAATGATGGAGCGTAAATACCTGCAAAATCGCATGAGGAAGGCCAGCTAGAGAAGAACGTTGAGAGCTTGACTGAACGTGCGGTCTGAAACGATATGGTCTCGTAAAACGTACGATTGCACGGGTGGCGGAGCTTCAAATCAGGCGCGACGCACACCGGCCCAGGCCCTAAGATTCATCACAACAAGCCCATCCCATCCACGGTGACAGTCAGTTTGAAGAGCCACGACGCGAAGCAGGACATCGAGTGACCATGGAGTTGCAACGAAGCCCCTTGCCATTTTGTGGGCCATCGGAGGGCCTCGCCAAGTGTGGCATACCCAGCCAGTCTTCTCACTATTTCATTCCGAGGAAGAGTATGTCAAGAAGTCTCAGCGAGCTAAAAAGATCTTTGAGATATCATAAGGCACCTTGGTCCATGATTCTTAGCGAACTTGCACATCTCTTGCTAAGCAAAATTGTACATGAATGGGACTTAAATCCAAGAATGTACCGTAGTCACAAGCTCTCATCAAAGTCTGAATCTTTCGATGCCTTAATGCTATTATGTACAACCTCCTATGGCAACTAATGACGAGAGCACGTATCTCATACGCGGATACCTCGTCATGCTGCTTCTCCGTCAAGCTTACTCTGGGAGATCCACTTCCCTACCATTTTGGCGGACGGTAGACAGAGGAACAGGAAAACCAGACTCATTGTTCCGTACCGCTTTCGGGCCGGGAGTGTTCAACCGAACCATCCAATCTTCAGGCGAGACGCCTGGAACATCGAGAAAGCGCAGTCGAGGACAAACCCAGACCGAATTTCCCTGAAGGTCGTTGTTTTTCCTAGCCAGGTGACGTACCACCCGACTTATGCTACTGTGGGATGATATCATAAGCCAAGTGATGCCATTCAACGCATCCAATACTCGGCATATTGCTCCCAACTCCTTGTCATTGAAGTGATAACCGGAGAAGCAGACGTTAAGGGAGATGTCGACATTCATGAAAGACTTGCGGAAAGTCTCGGCAAACTTTGCCAAAGATGTCTATGGCACCACGGAGAAGGACTGACACCGCCTGTGCGACCGCGGACGAGCTGGGGAACTGTGTAACTGTAAACAGCGAGCTATCACTCTGCGCCCTAGACCTTGCGAGCCGATGATGTATGATCCTTTAGCATCCGAATAATCTATCTCTAAGAGTATTATCTACCAGCAAGATTGCATCCGAGAGAGCTTAGTGGGAGAGAATGCTGGGCAGTCGAGGCGACGTGAGTCGGGAATGAAATAGTCGTGTTTCCTACGGCGGAGTTCAAACCGCGAACCGACTTGCCTGCGCTCACTCAGACGATCCCAACGTCTCCAATCGTGATCAGACCCGGATGTACAGAATAAAGTACGGAGCATCAGGAAATGCTATTTTGATGCGGAATTTGTTGAATTCTTCATATGGGTCTCCTGTAACAAACACTCACTCCAACGACCTTTCGAACGTTGGATCTGTGGGGTAGTTGATGTGGCTACAGACACCCTCCATACTTTATAGATCTCACAGACTGCAGTACCCTTGTACCAGCTCAGCGAGACTCTTCGAGTAAGGGCAATGGTTTACAAGTCTCTTCGCAGAGATAAAGTCGCGAATGCTACCCTCCGCTGAATCCGACACTCTTACAACAACAAAGGTAGACGAGGATAAATTCGAACCATGCGTTCGTAGAGCAATACAATTCACGAGATGGCTAGAAGAGACACCACATGACCGCTACTAAACAAAAGGCCACAGCTAAGCTGGCACTTTCATCACAAGTTAAAGCTTGACCCATTGCTGCCCAGCAGGCGCCGTCACATCGTACGCAACCGTAACATCGAAAGTCTTCCCGACCCCGACATCACACACAAACTCGATCGCTCCTTCCTCCTCTACTCCACCCTTTCCGAAGCTCCCCAACATTTTCGACCCAGCGCTGTGCTCCTCGGCGTTGTCGCCATGGAACGCCCAACGAGCTTTGACCGAACCTGGAAGGACCGGAACCTCTCTCCTCTCCTTGGGCAAGCCCAACTCCCTCGGTTCCGTCAGGGCGACTTTGAAATCGGCGTCTTCGCTCACGGGGATCTGGTCCTTGACGAA
>WSUD01000751.1:0-11695 GCA_019633495.1 Tulasnella sp. 427 | reverse complement strand
AAGCCGATGGGCGCTTAAACGTACGTTAAATGCTGCTGGTAAGACCCCTCACCCTACCATGACGGGTTCAGGGAATATGAATATCATTACGCTGTCAATATCTTAGCCTACTGATATGATCGAAAAAAGAATCTAAAGAGAAACAGCTGATGTCACCCATCAAGTTTGTATGACGGAACCAGAGCGAGACGGAGAGACGGAGTGACGGAGAGAATGAGAGCCCAGATGGCAAACAATGTGTCTGTCTCCTGGTCCATGGCTGATGTCTTCAGTGACAGCTCACTGTGTTCCAATCCTGATAACACTCGGCGACGTTCACAAATGGCTGGCTTGAGCTTGAATGGGAGGGAGGACCTCACAACGTGAGCAAGTCAACTCCGAATGCGGTGAAGTTGACGACTTGCTGTATCCTTAAGCATGATGCGGTGCAATCGGGCAGTGAAAGAGCCTTGAAGGCGGCGACAGTGGAAACCTGTACAGTTGAACGGTGCTGGACTTGGGGTGCCGTCGTTGTCCGGATACTGCTGGTTGATGATGTAGAAGATTAACTGGAAGATCAACGATTGCGGTTGCCGCTGACTAATGATTTAGAAGGTGAACGGGAAGATCAACGAATGCAGCTGCTGCTACTTGATGGAAGCTATCACCAAGGTTTGAGTGAGTCCCGTAAGTGCAAACGAGGTGGCCATGAAGGCCTGCCTTCATCTCAACGGTTGCAAAGACTCGATCGACTATTGCTGATGGTGATCTCTGCGTTCATCTTCTCGAGCATACTGCTCTGCACCAGCTGAAGCGGAGCCAGCGCCGAGTTGAGCTTGCCCTCTTGGTCTCGCACTTTGATATTGCGGCTAAATGCTCGGTGCAGGTCGGTCATAGGCTACTAGCTCAAAGATTGACCTTAGAACAAGATTTTCGCCAGGTTTTGAGCTAGTGTTGCTCATCTCTCAAATATGATGGAGTACCAGCAAATACATTCTATGCGAGAGTACATCCAAGAGCGAAGACCACTACATTGGTCTACTTAGAGATATCCATATGAAGGCTTTCTAACCTGCCGATCTTCTGGCGATGGTGGTAAAAGAACAGTTCGAGGTTGCAGGGGTGTTTGCGGCATTGTGGTGCTTCCATCATCGCCCGGAAGTTGATGAGGTTCGGATGGTCTCGATGCGGTTGCAAGGTGAGAATTCAACTGCAAGGAAAGCCGTTGGAGGACATCTGCGCAAGTGACAAGCTCGGATGTGCGGTCTAAGTCAACCTTGAGGTCTTCAAGAAGGTCTTCAAGGCGTCTTAGATGAGGTGTGAGTTTTTTAACGGTATCCGAGACGTGAACACAAAGCTGCTGCTGAACACCAAGCTCAGCAATACTTGTAGTCGACTGAATGCGAACAATAGTGAGCTAAACATCAAAGGTTAGAAATAGAGAGATGTCCCATGCTGGAAAACAAGATTTCACCCAAAAGGACTTCCTCCTCAGATGGATGAACGTCATTTGCTGACGGGTTATCCTCTCCGTCCTCCTCAATCACCAAATCGGTGTCTGTGGCGTCGAGCAGATCACTAAGAGCATTCGCAGGGTTCACCAACCAGTTTTGGTTAGGATCTGTTGAGTTGGCTTCGGGATGTGGAACGTGCTGGTCCTTGTCTTCGGTTAGCGCCGAGGATGGAATTGGTTGAGCCAAGCGAATCGCCAGAGCAGCTTGGGACGTTTGCGGAAGCCAGAATTGGGGTATTGGGTTTGACACATCCCGAATCCTTGCTCCTTTGATGACGTTGAAGAGTGCCAGAATGTGCTTACACGCACCAACCGCAAAGCTCCGCTCTTGGAAATCCGTACAAGTACAGCTCGCAAAGCCGTCGATTTGAAGGACAAGCCTGTGAGAAGACCGTTCAGCTTCTGACATGAGAGATGTGCTCGAGAAGCACTCTGCAGTCAAGCGAGTGCCATTATCCTCGTACTTGAAGCTATGGAGCAGATCCCGAACAGCGAGTTCCTGACCCCTTGGATTGCGAGGGTTAGCCGGTCCCTCAGGGTCAAACCAGGCAACGGGGGGCAAGGAAGACGACGAAGCGGGAGAGAGTGTAGTGGAGCTTGCATGTACATCCGGGAAACGCGACTTCAGCCAGTCCTTGTATTGTGTAGAATGTGTTGGGCGGAGAAGACCGACGGTATGATCCGGGGAACCAGAAAGAGGAAGAAGACGTCAAAACGAAGGCGCCGACCACCTCGTTGCCAGCGTCGTAGGTAGTAATACTTGAGAACCTTGTTAAAGGACTCTAGGTGGTTCGTAGTAGGGAGAACTCCTTCAACTGGCCGTCCGAGTGTTGCTGCAGCTTGGAGGCGCCCAGCTCTGGACCAGCTACTCCAGAGACTCTCGGGCATCCAAGTATCAAAGAGGTAGGCGATGTAAGTGTGTGCCGCACGTGCATAGGTCGCAGAGGAAGGGGTGGCAAGGAGAGTAGAAAGGTGGGTGCGCTCGGTGGCAAGGATTATGAGAGCTTGGAGATGGGATGTTGACTCAATAAGCCTGGTATGTGTTATAATCTTTGGTAGGGCGTTTAAGTCTAGTCGCTCGATTTACTTACGTCTCTTCTAGATTTTGGAGACGTGCTTGGATCCGGCAAAGGTCGAAGTCCCCCGGAACAGTTGACCGCCCGAGACCAAGGGCTCTCTTCCGATTTGTCCAGCATTGTCGAAGGTGAAACTTGCATAGCAGAAGAATAATCCCAGGGAAGACGATGACGAGTGCGGCACGCTCCTTCGTATCAGTATCTGTGATTGCAACGAAGGGCATGAACGCTTGTCCACCACGCTCAAGCCAGCTCTTCCAGCGGCCGAGAAGTTCTTGAAGAATGGCTGTATTGTATCCTGAAGACGATTGCTGATTTCCAGTGGGAGCAGAGAACAGAATAAAGACAAGTGGAACACCTCGATTCTCCTCATCTACAGCCATTACGACAAACAGGAGAACCCTCCGATCGCAGACTCCGAAAGTTCCGTCGAGAATGACTTGCGAGCGGTGCTCATATCTCCATGTCGCTTCCTCCATCTCCTTCGATGCAATACACGCTTTGAAGCGCTCTTCAACAGCGGTTCGAGGCTTGTAGTGAAAGACAGCTCGCCGGAGGACTGGTTTGTACGCAGGTGAAGTCGGGTCCATCCACTCGTCAATGTTGATCTCCGGAGCCTTCGAGGTATTGATTCCTTCCTTGAACTGCCGCAAGTTGACGATAGAGACGGGACGTGTCTCCTGGGAGTATCAGGAAACGGTAGTTCCGAGCCTTCAAAGATTTCATGTCGTTGTAGAACTTCATGTCGATGTATGTGCGGTTCAGTGAATGGACGATCGGAAGACTACTCAGAAACAATCATAAGTGAATGATAACAAGGAGTAAAGGAGACTCAAAACTCACTCTGCACCGTTAGAAAGCTGTTTAAGCGCAACGTCGTATACATGAGGGTGTAGAGGTACGGCGGGCCGACGGACGAGCTTTGAGGCGCTGCACTTGTCGTTATGATCAAGATAACCCATCACCCGGAGAACGGCATGTGTCTCTTCTGCATAGGTAATGTTGGCGTGTGCTAGGCAGCCTCTGAAGTCAAACGGGGCACGGCGCCGCCAAGGTGAAGGTGGTTGAGTAGGTGTCCTAGTTGCGGTTGAGCTCGAGGTGGAAGGTCGAGTGGTGTGCTGTCTCTTCTTCAGCTCTCTGCCCTGCCGTTGCTCGCTATCGTACCCGCAGGAACTTAGGATAGTGATATGGTGTCAGAGATTCCGGTCCATTTTGAAACTGGATGACGTCGGCTTACCATTGTACTAAAAGACGAACGCGTGCCGCCTTCCCCTCTCCCCACTGAGTGCTCCATTTTACTGACCAACGACTCTCCAGATCTGCAATCATGGCGGGAGTAAGCCCATGATGAGTGACAAGATTCTGGGCATCGTTTTGTGATCTCTGGTCGTGCATATCGAATTGGAAGCTCAGAGTTTTGCTCGCCGCTTCGAGAGTTTGTACTGATGCGCGCTGGGCCGGACTCCAATCGAGATGCTGGTAGTATATCTAGCGAATTGAGCTACAGTAAGCACATCATCGTGTAGAGACGACTGTAGTCATTACCTTTGAGCTACTGCTTCGTTCCGCAAGGCGGGCCGAGCCTTCGGAGCTGGACCGAGCAGGACCACCGAGTGTCGGAGCTACCCATCTCAACTGCACCGTCGACGTCGGTTTCTTCATTGTCAAAGTAGGGGAGTGATACTAGTAGGTGGTTGTCAATGGTGTTTGGTGTCACCTGTGCAAAGACGGTCAATGGTGAGGGGTGAAGGGGGTTACAGCCAGGATACCTATCAGAACCTTTCCATCCGACTCTCCTCACCGCCAAAACCTCCCCCAAAATATCGAGATTTCCTGGTATTTGAAGCGTGGGCAGGAGAAACATCTTGATGTCTGACATTCAAGTTGTCTGGAGGACCGATCATGGTCGCTGTCGGCAGCATTGACGGCGGGCGGTTACAGTAAGCAATAATCGCGGAAATATACGAGATATTGTCGGTGATGGTGCCTGACGAGGTCGACGTCCTGAGCTAGTGTCGGGGCAATGCTGGTCCACGGGTTGGAGCCGATGCCCTGCGCTAGTGTCGTGGTGGTCTGCTATGCCAGCATCTCTGTGGTGGTGGCGTGTGGTGGAGGTGGTGGGGAACGACGGAGTTAGGACGTAAGTACGTTGACCCATTTGGAAGGTGTTTGGGCGGGCCTTATTTACCCCATGGAGGAATGCGGCTTTCTCGACATTCTGACTTACGTCACGCTATCCGTTGCCCAGCACAAGGTACCATAACCCTGTCACTCTTCCCACAGTTACCCGTCGTCTAACTCGTCCCAGCTCTTTGATATCCCGACAGGACCCGAAGAAGGGCTACTTGGGACAAACCGCATCGAAGGTGTAACACGTGACGGCATCCACCCTCTCAGCGACTCACCACCGCACGACTCGCTTCTTCGCCATACGGTCAACGCAGGTCCTCTCACGTCAACTCTCGACTATGCCAAGATCAGCAACATCGTCCGCGACATCGTCACCACGTCCCGCCAACAAGTCGAGCGTCTCGTCACCCACTCACATGGACTTCTCTACGAACTGCAGAACTCTCTACGTATACAAGCCGGACAGTCTCAGCTTCCGTGGAATAGTGCAGTCGATGTAAACTCCACCCTCCTCCAATCCGCGCTACTGTACGAGACAAATCGCAAGTTCACCGAGTTCTCGAGTCGGGAACAGGCCGAGGCGGTCTCTCTCTCCCCCCGTCGGGACACCAACATTGGCCTATTCATGCGGACCGGCTCTGGTAAAACCCTCGCCACCCAGCTGTGCATGTCATCAAAGCTTTGCGACAAGTACTCAACGCTGATTTACGCGGTGCCGTACATCACGCTCCAGCGTGACATCATTCAACGAACAAACGAGCTCTTCGTCGGCATACGCGCTGCCGAGTGGCAGTCCAACATCACCCGTAGCGACTCGCTCCCTCAGATCCTGGTTGTCGTGTACGAAACCATGGCGAGTCGAAGCTTCCTAGCCTGGTGCTATCAACATAAGGATATCGTCTACCGCATCGTCTTGGATGAAGCCCAAGTCCTGATCGTCGACGCCGGCTGGAGACGGACGCTACGGCAAGTTTCACACGTCCAGGCAATGGGTGTTCCCCTCACCATTGTTGCCGGTATTGTCACCAACTCTATCCTAAAACAGCTTACCGACCTGCTCCAACCATCCAGCCCCTTTGTCAACATCGGTCAGTCGCCCGACAGGACCGAGATTCGTTACCAGGCCGAAGAATTGCAGTTTCCCAGCCCGGTGTGCTGTCCCTCCCGCTCGGATTTCGACATTCAGCCCGTCGTTACAGTGCTCCAAGAACACTTTGAGAGAGTGCGGGCCATGGGACCCCAACACCGCCTCATCGTGTTTGTCCAGTCAGTCGAATACGCCGAGAACCTAGGACGGGAGTTCGACGCTCCCGTTTGCCATGCTCAGAAAGACCTCAACCTGGACGACCCGCTCCGTGAGTGGCAGCTTGGAACCAAACGGTCAAACAGCATCGGCATCTTTGCGACCTCCGTGATGGGCCAAGGGGTGGACTATCCGCACGTCCGACTGGTGATCCACCTAGACCTCCCGAACCACCTCATATCATACTTGCAGCAGACCGGCCGCGCCGGACGTGATGGACAGCCTGCACAAACCATCTTCTATCATTCGCCGTTCAAACACGTCTCATGGCGCCTCAACCGTCAAATCAGCGAAACGTACACCATCGACGATCAGCAAGCCGATGAGGCTGGCGGCCTCAAAGAGCTATACCACCTCATCTATGCGAAAGATCTATACTTCCAGCAGGCGATTGGTAGTTTCGTAGGCGACAGCCTCGCCTCATCCTTCGTGCGCAAGTGCCCGATATTCTGCTCCAGGTGCGACGCCCCAGGCACGACATGGAACACCACTCCTGGACAAGTGCATCCCATCCCACCAGCTCGCCAACTTCCCGAGTTCAACGACACGTCATCCCGAAATCCCCACCAGACGTCCAGTGCACCAGTATTCCCCCGAACTCGGCCCCAATGGACTCCCAAGGGGGGACCTGCCCAGAGCCCCAACACCCTCCCTTTGCAGAATCCCGCCCCAAAGCACCCGCTGCGTCCAGCGGACCGCACAGAGTCTGTCGGACATCCAGTGCCCAAGCCCCGTCTCACCGTCCCGCTCCCGAACCACAACTGCGCAACTCCGCCCAACACCCTGCCTAATCCTTCGCCAATCACGACAGCGACGCACGCCAACTCCTCACGTCTCACTCTCCTCAGTAGACCTCGCCCAGACCTAGTTGCCCGCGCGCGCAGGTTCCAGCAGCTAAACCAGAGCATCAACCCAGGCAGTAGAATCAACAGCGCTCTCGACAGGCTATCTACCCTCCACCAGAGCGGTACGACCACTCGATAACTTGTATGCTGCATTAGTATTTTAATACAGACTGTCCTTCAGGCTACGTCTCTGGGGCCTCTGCGGCTTTTGCGATCCGTCCAGTAACCAAACACCCTCCCCTCGCCGCGAGCTCGACCGTATCCCAGCAGCGATACACCCAGCGCCTCAACGACTCCGCCTACCGTTTGGACATGTTTAAAGCCGCCGTTCTCCGCCTCCGAACTGACACCTGTCTGCTCTGTTGGATTTCCCGTCGAGTCCATGACCCAAGCCACCTTTGGAGAGCTGACAATCCGACCTCACAATGCCCCTACGCCTGCTCCTGGCAGCCGCAATCCCCCGATCCTCCGCCTTGGCGATTCCGGAAGCCCTCCGACAGCGAGACCGCTTTCCGCCTCGCCCTACCTCACGGCTGCTGGGGCTGCGATATGCCAATGAATCTGCATCACCAAGCGACGTGCATCAATGGAATGGTGCAAGACGCGTTCAAAGACGTTATACTTCCCTCCGTCGGCCTCGCCTGGCACTTCCGCCGCGACGAAATGCTAGCCATGCTTCAGCTGGAACGAAGCGTGTCCTTCAGCGACTTTCGAGCCTGGTGTATGCAGCCACTTCCTTCCGACTTTCTAATAGGCTCCTGGAGTAATGTCCATCTTGCTTTCGAGGCCGCGGCAGCTACCGAGCAGTTGGTCCCTGCCTCCTTCTCCCATACAACCAACCCTGATCTGCGTGGCTGCCCATTTGCAGCTTAGCTAGTTCTCTCGTCATTCGTTACCCCTCCTGCTGAATTTCTATGACTCCTACACTCGCTTTCGAGCGCCCATTACGTCGATAGCATTTCACTACTCCCTCCGTATTTACAAACCCGCAGCGGGCAAAAGCCAGTCGGGGACCGGTATACCGTTCTCTTCCAGTACTTCTGCACCATTTTTCTTGATGTACCTTTGAACAAACCCTCCCTTCTCCAAGTCCACAGGCTTCGCGAGACCCCGTCCTCCGTACGACATTGTGAACTGGTGCACCGAAAGCTCCCGTTCAGCCTCCTAAACCTCAAAACTTCAGCCAAGCCACTCACCATATCTCGGAATAAGTATTTCATGTCCTTTTGCTCGTCGTCCTGCAACCACTCCAAGAATTTTCCCTACGAGAGATTCAGAACAGTACAGATCCCGTCTTCTCTCCACAGCTCGACCCACCAGAGTTTCCGAATTCGTCCCAGATTCGACGCAAGCCGCGGCGTGTTTCCCGAAAGCCATAACCCGCAGCATGGTCGCGCTCGAAAACACCGCCGCTCGCTCTCCCTGCTGCCCTGACCCAGCTTTCTCCGCGTTACCAGACTCCTCCCGTGGCCCAGACCCCGTCAAGTCCGAATCAGCTGCATGCCCCGCGTTCCTCTTCTGCAGAGATCCACCGACGCCTCCGCTTGATGCTCCGTCCGGAACCATGCTGTAGTGACCCCCACGACGAACCCCGAGGCTCGGAATCGTGATTTTTGGAACCTGTTCTCCCGCGATCAGACCCGTTATCACTGTCCGGAGCACGACATACCTTCTCGAGCGCACTCCTTTCGCTCCTCCTCTCCGGCACTATCGTTTGCGCCCTATCTTGCACTCCGTCCGCAGCGTTCGGAGCCTCCACCGCCGGAACAGCCTACGTGCCATTCGTCCAGTCAGTCGCAAGCCGCAATGTCGAGCCTGGAAATCAAGAAAGAGAGAGAATCCAACACACCCTCCTTTCTTTTCCCTTCCCCTTTGCCTGCCCATCAGTTGAGCCTCCCTGCGCATCCGCACCGCGTCCTTGCCCTCCCGCTGCCTGTATGTCTCCCTCTTCCCCCGATTCCGACTCGGGGTCCTCACCACCCTCTCCCCCCTCCCTGTCCCCGTCAGTCTGCTCCAGCTCCGTCATCCGGGCCTCCATCCCCTCCAGCAGGTCCAGCATGCTCAGCAACGTCTCCTTGTAAGCTATCGTCCTTTCATCCCGTGGTCCAACTCCGGTTATCAAAGCGATATATTCGTCCAATAGTGTCTTTACGCATTGCAAAAGGTCCTCTCGAGCTAAGACAGTCAGTCGCACCAACCCTCTGCCTCTCCCAAGCACTCACTAATCCTGGAGGCCTGATCACTTGCGTTGGACATGGTCGTTTAGCGTTGTTCTGAATCGCCGCTCCAAATACTCACAAACAACACCGTTCATCCCGGACAACCTGTAGGTTCACACGGAAGCCCCTGCTCCGGAGCGGCTCGCGACGGAGCTAAAGGGCTTACATCCGTGAGCCTAGACAACCTGTACCGCGACCGGGAGCTCGACATGGTAGATTCAGACCTGGAGAACTCGCTCTACTCCACATACCAGCTCTCTCGCAGTGTGCTGAGGGTCAATCGCGCTGTCGACACATCACCCAAGCGCCTGACAGTTCAACACTACCTGAAAACCCTGCTCCCGGCTAGTTTGTTTCCCTCCGCTCCGGACACGATCGAGTCCCCATTCTCTCTCAAGGTCCGCCTTCCGGCACATGACGGTGCATACCTCACACTCCCGCGCCATCCTGCCATGGTAAGCCCCTCCTCCGCCTTCGTCCGAAGAATCACTGACCGGCTCTGCCCCAGCAATCTCTCATAGCGGAAGTGTGTTACCTCGCCCTCACATCACAGCCCCACCAGAACGCCTTTTCGGTCGGGTCTGATGAAGACTGGGAAGAATCTGCCCATTCTTTGCTCGAAGTCCCGTCCCATCTCCAGCAGGGCGTGTTCGTCCAGCTACGAGATGTTTCTCAGAGCTTTCAAGGACTCAGCGATACCACCTTTAACCTCTACCAGACCTCACAGGTGGTCGCCACAGGTACGCTCCGGCGCTCCACCCTTTGCGTCACCCTCCTCAACACCGTACCTATCCTAGACACCTTCTCAGGCAACGCCCAGAGGACTTTCTCGTTCGCTGCCTTTCTCTCCCTCGACACCGACCCACTTTCCGCGTACTTCGCACAAGTCCAACACCCTGTCCCTCAGATACCTCAGCCTTGGTGGCTGCAGTGAGTAAAACGCCCTCTCCTTACACGCACGCTGATTCAAAGTCATTTTCACAGTCTTATTTCCGACGACATCCCTGAAGGCCCAGCAATGCAACCCCTGGTCCCCGGGTTTCACTTTTCCGACCACGTCTATTCACATTCAACCCTACAAGCCAGTCACCCTTCGGTCTACAAGCAGCTCTCGCGCTCGCCATCTCCCTTTCCCGAGCTCATGGTCGCTCGCACCGGTACTGCGTTCGTGTTCTACTTCCAACCTAACAAGCGAGACCTCGCAGACCTCCGCCGCGTCTCCTCCTCGCCCTCCGCATTCCACCTGCAGTTTGACTCACCGCCCCCCTATCTATCTTCGAACGATGGCCAGTACGCAATCGAATGGGACAAGTTCCACCCAGACCCTTCGTTCCCGACTCGAGGACATTGGCAGGTCGTGAAACTCGCCCCCGGAGACGGCTTGTACGTCCTCGCATGACTCTCTCCCAATTCTCTGCTGTTGACGCATGCGCCCGCTCAGATTCATTCCCCCAGGGTCCATATACAGTGTGTTCTTCGAAGACGCGTACACGGGCCACTTGCACCGATTCCTCCACCGCACGACGATCCCTCGCACGGCGGCTACCTCTATCACCCTTGGCGACCTGCGGCAAGATCCCTCCCCAGACTCTCACATTCTCGCTCGGCGCCTCCTCTCTATACTTCTCCATCCAAGTGAGTCGCTCGTCTTAACTCCACCTGATTCGCTCCTTCCATTCCAATCAGCGTCTGACCCGCTATATCCTCTACATTCTATAGGAGGGATGCCTCTCACCGACTCGCAGAAAGCCGCCATCCTAACTTTCCTGTCACACTATACTGCTTGGACTGCCGACCAAAACACCCCTCTCGCGCCTCTCATTCACAAGCACTTCCCACACCCTGTTACCCCTCACCCCTTGCCCGCTCAGCAGTTATGGAACATGTAACGTAGTTTCAATCTTATACCATTCATTTGCTCCATCACACCTTCGCCGCCCGGTTCACCTTGGCCTCCCACCTCCTGAGAATACTCACAAACTTTGCGAACTCCTCTCCTGTCAGCCCTTCCTCGAATCTCTTCGTTATGTCACTCAACGCCTGCAACCAGCACCCGAATCAGCAACCGCCGTCGTTTTGGCCGGCACTGGACCCCCTTTCCTTTCGACATTCTGACCGTGGGTCTGACAGCTCCGCACCTTGCGCCAGCTTCATGTCTTCGCCGAGCTGCTCCATCACCACCCGAAAATCTCTCCGCTGCCGCAAAGTGCCGTCAGCCCTCTCTAGCAGCTCACAGCGCTCCATTTTTACCATGGTGTCATCGTCCCAATGTCCCTGCGCACTCACAAAAACAGATTGGATCGTCAAGATCGTGTTCCCCGACAGGTCGTGCCTTTGCCGCTCTTGCTTCCCTCTACGTCCGTCAACTTCTGCGGCAGGCTCTGTGTCCATCGACAGTCCCAAGCTGTTCGATATGGCGCGCCGTTTGTGTCACCGATCACCGATCGCCGACCGCCGACCACCGACCACCAATCACCAACCACCGACCTCCAACCACCGACCTCAGCTTCAAAAATGATCAAGGCGTAAGGGATGAGTAGTAAACGGGTGAGGAGTGGCCATGGGTGGCGAGCAGTGTGTGGCGAAAGTCGTGTAATCAGGGGTGAAATGTCAAACCGTGTGACTAGTGA
>WSUD01000750.1:0-11705 GCA_019633495.1 Tulasnella sp. 427 | reverse complement strand
TCCTCCATCCAAAAGTCACCGCCCACCATGTATCTCATGTACACGTTAGACGAGCAAGGAAACAGAGTGTACACTCTCAAGGTATGTTTTTCAACTCTCAAATTTATCAACAAGGTCTTCAGAGATTGAAGTTCCTTCTCTAGAAAGTCACCGCTCAAGGCCAGATCGCCAAGTCCGCTCACCCAGGTGCGTTTTACCTCCGCCAGCATCATTACGATTTAGAATGGACTAATCCACTCCCTTGGCTTACTCTGTAGCTCGATTCTCTCCCGACGACAAGTACGCGCGCCAGCGCGTGACGGTCAAGAAGAGATTCGGGGTCCTACCAACTCAATTACCGACAAAGCCGCTATGATTGAATACTCTAGTCAACCCGACCTCAGTCGTCTGACACGTTTCATGACACCTGTCATATCCTATTGTTTGCACTACCCGAAGACAATAGCAACGTCAGTTGAAGTTCTAGAAGGGTCCTCTTTGCTGTCCAGAGCCGTTTCGTGAACTACTCATTATGGTATTCCCCCGTCTCGAGGGGGAAGGCTTCCTCTGAGTAGCCTAAGAATCACTTGCTATTGATTGGTCCTTGACGACGCGAGCTTACTTAACTGCCCTAGGATGGTCGAATGCAAGGATGACGACTTGGGCAACGGCTCGCTGCCAGAGTTGTATGGCTTTTTTTACGGGTCGGGTTTGCTCTCAGGACCAACAGCAGGCAGCGGCAGTCCCCGAAAATGGCGCTCGAAGAACACCTGACTTAAGTCATTCGGGACTTGGGCCGCAACGCTCAATCTCCGACCCTGAGTATAGGTTACGCTCTCAGAACCTTCTTAACATCAGATACATCAGCCGGACCCGGCTGGATAGTAGGGTGAGACTCCATCGACCTAAGGTACTCTCCCGACTACACACCACCATCATCGTTCCGCGTACCTCAAGACGGGGGTTGGAACCGATTTGGGAGGAAGTCATAGTCGGAAAAAGGCGCTTGTGAGCTTACTCGGAGTGTCAAGCCTCCATGTACACATCCTTTGGAAGCCCGGCGCAGAAGTACAGCGATTTCTTTTCCATAGCGCGCAAAGAGGCAGTTTGCTTACAGTCGAACGGTACCGCAATGAGTGGTTTTCTTCTGCGACTAATATTGAAAGTGCGGACCGAATTAGTTTCTGAAGCTAATAGCCACGAGCACGGATCTCGCATTATATTGGTGATCTAACCGAGTGCCTACGCTAAGAGTCTTAAATTGCTTTGTTGCAAGAATGTTGTTTCCGAACCATTCGATCTAGTGTACAAGTTTTGCCTCAAGGCTCGTCTGAAGAGCGCTCAACCTTCGCTCTAGACCATCGAATGTGCAAGGGAAGCTTAGATTCATAAGCGTCATTCTTTCATTGATGACGGAGGTGTTGTCTATCCACGGATCCTGGTCCCAATCTCTCTTACACATCACACAGGTACAGCGCTAAAAGCCCCAGCGCGAAAACAACGCCATCGTCACATTGAATGGGGACAGAAATAACGTTGGGGCCGTGTTCTATCATCTCCGTAACAAGTGGATCTAAGTTTATTGCAGAGGCACTAGAGGAGGGTGAGTCCGAACCCACTATAGGACTCTCATTATCTTATCAGCAGGGTTTCCTTCGTTAGCAATGCTAGCAGCCTCTCGAATTGTCATCTCAGCCAATTTTTTCTTCATTCGCTTTGTGATTGCATACATAATCATGATGAACCTGTAGTCAAGATGGTTATATACAAGGTTAAAATGGTGCAGGATGAATTATGGTGTGGTCCATGGGGCCTAAAGAAAGCTTCTCCGGCTCCGCGCTCAAAGCCTTTTTAAGCTAGTGTGGAAAGAAAGCTCCCATCTGTTCGGAGCCTCAAGCCAGCACGTTCTTCGGCAAGCGCCGAGAAAGAAGCACCACTTCATTGGGCACGCGCCCATTCCGAATTCCCTTGACGGGCTACCAAATGGTAATACGACCTCAGTAAAGTGAGAGTAGACCTGACATGACTTCATCCGTGAGGAATATCGAATGACCACTCTGGGATGGGATCTGATTGTTGAGCTGCGCAAAGTGATACAACGTATAAGAGCAACCCTCGTATCAAATGGTGGTAAGTAGGCCACAAACCTTATCTTATAAGCATACCCAAGACAGAGTTTTTTCTATCAAGCTGACAGACAAAAAGGCAGCACAGAGTCAATGTTCTTCGTGGCGATCTGCGAGAACGACCCTCTGTTTCTAATTATTGTTCGCCACAAGTGATAGTAATTTGGCAAGAGACTATATTTGCAATCATATACCAAAAGAGCAACCGCCTACGGCTGAAATCCATTTTCGGGATGCTGGACGTCGTATGTGTCGTATTCCGGGATCCCGCGTTTCGGATATACCAATGGACCGACATTTCACTTGCAAATAATGCGATAAGCAAGACAGGTCGCAAGGCTAATCTTTGAGGATACAGTCAAGTGGGAGCTTCATTCAGAGAAGATCCTTACAATGTCACCATAGGGTCTTTTGCAAGACCCTAATTTTAGATTCATGTTGACCACCAGGGCGCGTTAACAGTCAAGAAGAGTAGCTCAGAGCGAGCAGCGTCGTTAGGCGCTCCAATGGAGCATTCCGAGAGAGTAAATAGTCCGAAAATCCAGCGGACTCGACCTTTCCCTTGGATGTTAACGTCCAAAAGGACGTGTTGGTTCTTTTGGTGCGAGACTTTTGGGTGTAGTGCTCTCGCCATTATTGGCTTAGCGCAGCATGTGATGGAGATCATAGATCATAGATAGCCCTCGGATGACGAAGATATCGTCTATCTGATGCACATTGCTCGGTTCGAGCTTCTCTTCGGAGCGCTCGAACTTTACTTCTGACCGCCCACCTAATGAGAGGAAAGGAGGAGCTCTAGGAAGGATGTTCAATGCACAAGTGCGCTATAAATAATCTTAACGTAATCCGTATCTAAGCGCCCGATTATCTTACGCCAGTCTGCCGAGTTTGTGGGACGGAGAGGAACGATATAAAAGCACGACACGATCCAACCTTTCAGATCATCAACTCACTTGAACCCACATTCTGTAAGCACTTCTCCTCTTGCTTTGGTCTGTGACCTTGTCCAATAACGACTGTCTCGACGTTCCATCGCTATTTAGACTTCTAAACCAATGCCATCGGTGAGTCGGCCGCTTGCATGTGAGATACCTCACAATCTGAATCTCGACCTATCACTAGTATACAGCCAACTTTGAGAATGATACAACCTGGTACGTTCATTCTGTGTCCCGAGGCCTTGCTGATCTCGTGACTCAGACACTCGTCTGTTAGCCCGATCACACTAGCCGCCAAGAACGGCACCTATCGAGGCGATGGAAACATTGACTTTCAACCCACGAGAATCCGTCCAAACGGCTTGGCTGCGATTAGGCTCTCCACCATTCCTGACAAGGTCGGCGGGGGAATCGACGCGGGTAACGTATGGGTCTTTAATCTGCCTTCAGTCAGTTAATATCCTTGAACATGCCTGACCTCAACGTCTGACATCAGCCCCCGTCACTAGGGTCAAACTTGGACAATTGCAACTGTGAGTAAGCCGTCATTCAAAAGTATACAGGACTAAGTCTCCAGTATTTCTAGGGATACGGCTTGATCAACGGTCAACCCGTTACAAGGCGGGTTGGGGTGGTCGAGTCGAGCAACCCCGAAGAAGGGGCCAAGGCTGCCACCGACGCGGGAAATAAGATCACATCTAGTGAAACTTTTCAGGACGACAAAGGCAACCGGTTCAGCCTGGCTGCCGAAGCTACCCTTGGCCCCACCATTATTATTAGGTTTACCGTCGTCAAAGCAAGTAGTGTCAAGCAGGGGGTTTTGCGAGTACAGTAGTCTCGATGAAACCAATCAACGTGGAGTAGCCTCTTACGTACTTGACCTAAATTTGAATGCATGAAATTCCCGATGATGCCAGATGTGTGACTCGACTTGAAGCATTCCAATGAAGGCCCACCAGGTGAGGAGGGTCATCACAAGCTAATTGATGCTGGGCTTGTTTCGGTCTACCGGATCTCCACATACACTGAGGTTTGAGAGTTACTAAGCGCAATCGGTCATTAAACCACTCTTTGACAAAACCACTCTTAACCCTATTACGACGGCTGCTGGGGTGGTCTAGTCGAGCAACCCCAAAGACCGAGCCAAAGCTGCCACCCCCACGGCAATACAATCATATCCACCGAAACTTTCAAGGACGACGAAGGCCGGCAATTCAAACTAATCGCTCAAGCCAAGCCTGATGAGCCGCCAGTGTTTGTTATCGTACTTTCCGTCGAGTATCTTGACTCAAGTACCTGGCACCGGATAGAGACTTGGGACGCTGGCCTCAATGAACCAACAACGTGGAGTAGCCTGCTGCGTACTTGACTTTTGAATCCGTAGAATACTCCTGATTGATATGTGAGACTCGACTCAAAGCGTTCAAATATAGTCTTGAGAAGTAATGAGGGAGGTCACGAACTAGCAGTTCTGAGTTTGCTTCCGGCTCCCGGATTGCTACATACACTGAGGTTTGGGACTCATCAAGCGCAATCCGTCGGTCAAAACGAGTCTTCTGCATGCCTCACGCAGCCAGCTGCTACGAGTGATTTTCGTCTTGACAACTTGATATTCAGCTGAAACTGCAAAGAGCTTTTGTGGAGCGTTAGCCTTCACTTTACTACGGCGATGTTCTTCATCTCACCAGGCGTTCGAGTTTCATGTTTACGATTCCTTCGGTGCATTACATAGATCTAGCTTTCACATACTTCCATTACCCTGCAGAGGGAATCAGAGCAATAAGAGAACTAATGGACATTGCAGGCGGACTCGCCACCATTAGATGTTCTCAGTCCATATCCTCCCTGTTATTCCCTCAAAATCCCCAAGTGACCGGATCTCTATATCGAGCAAGCATGACGTGTGGGACGAGTATCAAATATGAACATCTAACTTGACTTATCACGCCGATACCAATTTGTGTTTGTAGTTGATGGTTATGTTGGTTGGGAGCGTGTCCGACAGGTCCGGCGGGCTTGGCTGACCGTCTTCGGGCACGTTGTCCCGAACATAAGCGCCGAACACCTTGGGTGGGGTCGACCTTCGTCCACAATCACAACCACAACACCCGAATCATTTGCAACGCTTCCAAGACGACCCCGCAATGACGGCGACGACTTCTCCGTACATTTGCAAAAACCTAACGCGCATCGTCGCCACTTTCATCTCCGCCAGAAGCCTGGACCGTACGGACAAGGTCGTGTGAAGCTCAGCCGCAGTTTTGACCTGGACTATGCAACAGCAAAGCCGTCCTATCCAAACCTCTAAATACTTACTCGCTACTTGCCAGTTTCTCAATGTGTGAAGCGTCCTTTCTCTCATGTCCTGGCTATACAATGCTCGCTATTCTCTTCGATTACTGTAGCGCGGCAGCTTTGACGACGCAAGTGGTGTCAGTCAGTCCCGAGCGCCTTCGGCGAGATCCCCAGAAAGTCGAGTAACCCCCACAATCCTTCACCGCAAACAACTTTAAACCTTAGCGTGGACTGGGCGACACTGTTATGGACTTTGAGGGAGCGTACGACTTGGATTCCCTGAGCGGGCTCAGCTTCAACAATCGAGACATTCCGATCACAGGCTTGGCGGTGGCGAGCAGCAAGCGTAACGCTGATTTCCACGCCTTTCTCCCTGATATGCCAGAGGGAGATCATCGCATCAAATGTGACGACTCCATTGCGTCTTGCGATCGACTAATAGCGTATGCTATCCGCTGTCCTTGGAGCACCTACGGGTTTTGGTTGCACAGTACAAACTAGATCGGGCCACGATACCTTGCCACTCAACCAATACATACGTAGCGCCTAGATGTTTTCAAATATCATTCGTTGTTGTCAAATGCTACGGTGTCACGCCGCTGCTCGTTGGTTTGCTCGGTATGCGCAATGGTAGTGAGCGCTTCGCAAGCCCCAGCTTTCACAGACTTCCCCAAGGTCGCTTGTAGCGCTATATTGGGCTATTGGACTGTAGATTATCGATAATAATGATTTATCGTGATGGGAGGCGGGGTGGTCTTTCAAGGCTGAACTGCTGAGCGGATTTATATCTATTTTCGTTTCCGTCTGTCCTCAATCCAACAGTCACCGCTCATCGTATATCTCATGTACAAGTTCAACGAGCAAGGAAACAAAGTGCACACTCTAAAGGTATGTTTGCGAACTCTCACATTTATCAACAAGGTCTTCAGAGATTGAAGTTCCTCTTCTAGAAAGTCAACGCTCAGGGGCAGATCATCAAGTCCCCTCACCCAGGTGGGCTTTACCCTCGCCAGCATCGTTACAACTTGAAGGAAGCGGATTTATTCACTTGGCTTAATCTGAAGCTTGATTCTCTCCAGACGCTAAGTACGGGCGCCAGCGCGTGACGGTCAAGAAGAGATAACTCAATCACCGACAATCCGCTGTGATTGAAGACGTCTCATCAGAAGTATACTCTCTTTGGGTATGAGTCTTATGAGCTTGCGTGCTTAGCTGTGGTCTACCTATGGACACGGAGTCTCTGGTCAACCCGATCTGCCTCGTTCGACACGTTTCACGACACCTGTCATATTATAATTTTGCAGAACCCAAAGACAATAGCAGCGTCATTCAAAGGTCTAAATGGTTCCTTTTCCTGTCCAGAGCCATCTAGGGCAGCTTTCCACCATCGTATTCCCGCGTCTCGAGGGAAGGCTTTCTCAGAGTACCTAGGAATTACTTGTCAGCGAACAGCTCTTCACGACGCCAGCGAATGTCACGGCCCTAGAATAATCAAATGCACGGACAACGCCTTGGATAACAGCTCGCTTTCAGGGTTCTATGGCATCTTTTTACGCGTCCGGTTTGCTTTCCAGACCAAAAGCAGGCCGGGGCGGTCCCCGAAAATCGGCGCGAAGAGCACCTGACTGGTAGACATTAGTTCGGAAAGCTACGCAATCCTTCAGCAGGGCTAGAGCGGATGTTTAGTGAAGGAGAGGAGGAGCGCCAAGGGACTGCCAAGAGTTAGGTTAATTGGTTTAGCCTCACATTCGACCTACATAGTACTCGGTTTGCCTCGAGGCTCCTGTTCGGAGCGCTCGACCCTCTCCTCTAGACCATCGAATGTGCAGCGAAATGTTGGAATTATAAGCGCAGTTCATGCCTTGATGACGAAAGGTGTCGTCTATCTATGCATCCAAGTTGTTTGCAATCTTCCCCACGTCGCACGGGTGCAGCGCTAAAGCTCACAGTACGAAAGCACTCCGCCATCGCATTGATAAACGTGGGAATGAATACTATTGCTGTTTTTGATCATAGCATTTATGATCAATCTAATCTTGTTGCAGAGGCACCTAAAGAAGGATGAGACCGAGTTTCATTCGTTAGCAATGCTAGCACCCTCTCACATTGTCAGCCAGCTGAATTTTTCATCATTCGTCTTGTGACTACATACGTACGTGATGATGAACCTTTTTTCAAGAGGGTTACTGTATATGCAAGGTTGAATTGGAGCAGGATGAATTCTGGGGCGATCCGTGGCGCTTAAAGGAAGCTTCCGCGGCTTCTCGCCGAAAGCTTTCCTAAGGCTAGTGCGGAGAGATAGCGCCCATCTGCCCGGAGCCTCATGCCAGCACGGTCTTGGCAAGCCCCAAGAAAGAAGCACCACTTGTTTGGGCAAGCGCTCATGTAAAAATTCCTTGACGGGTCGGCAAATGGGTTTGTAAGGAACTTCTTTGGATGGAGTTCCCAGTATGTTCGCAGATTAGCCTCGCGACCTGTCCTACCTATTGCGTTATTTGAGAACGGAAAGTCTGTCCATTGGTATATCGGAGACCCGGGATTCCAGGATACGACACTATACGACATCCAGCATCCCAACAGTGTCTTTTCAGCCGTAAGCCAGCGCTCTTTTGGTATATGATTGCAAATATAGTTTTATTGCCAAGTTACTATCACTTGTGTTGTGTAATAGCTGGGTACAGAGGGTCGTTCTTGCAGATCGCCACGAAGAAAACTGACTCTGTTCCGCCTATTTGTCTGCCAGCTTGATAAAAAATATTCCGTTTTTCGTATGCTCCTAGGGTACAGTTTTTGGCTTAGCTACCTCCCTTCGATATCAGGATTGCTCTTATATGTTGTATCACTTTGCGCAGCTCAACACCATAATGAGATCCCAACCCAGACTGGTCATTCGATATTCCTCACGGTTGAAGTCACCTCAGGTCTACCGTCGCTTTAATGACGTCTTAATGTCACCATTTGTCTTTTGCAGCATCCTGATTTTAGATTTAAGTTGACCACCAGGGCAAGTTATCAGCCAAGAAAAGTTACTTGGGAGCGCGCAGCGTCATAAACTCGTTAGGCGCTCGAACAGAGCAGTCCGAGCTAGTGGACTGTCCGAAAATCTGGAGCTGACCTTATGTAAACCTCCAAAAGGACCTGTTGGTTCGTCTGGCGCGAGGTTTGTGGGCGCAGTGCTCTCGCCATTATTGGTTTAGCGCAGCATGTTATGGAGGTCATAGGTCACAAATTACCCTCAAATGACGAAGATGGCGTCTATTCGATGCAAACTGCTTGGTTCGGGCTTCTCTTTGGAGCGCTCGAGCTTTACTTCAGACCGTCCACCTCGTGAGGGGAAAGGAGGAGCCCTAGGAAGGATGTCCGATGCACAAGAGCGCTCTAAATAATCTTATCGTACTCCGCATCTGAGGCGCCCAATTTATCCTACACCATTCTGCTGAGTTTATGGGATGGAGATCAACGGTATAAAGGCACGACACGATCCAACTTTTCAGATCATCAACTCAATTGAACCCACATTTTGTAAGCATCTCTCCTCCTGCTTCGGTCTGTGACTCGTTCACTAATGACTGTCTCGACGTTTCATCACTATTTAGACATCTAAACCAATGGTAGAGGTGAGTCGGCTGCTTGCATGTATGACACCTCACGATCTAAATTTCGCCCTATCACTAGCTTACAGTCAACCTCCAGAATGACACACCTTAGTCCGTTCATTCTATGTGTTAAGGCCATGCTGACCTCGTGTGCTGACTCAGACGGTCGTCTGCCTAGCGAAATGAGACTTGCCCGCGATGACAACACCTATACAGGCGATGGTAAAGTTGCCGACCAACCCCAAAACATCAGTCCCAGGGGCACGACGTCGATCAAGCTTTCCAGCAAGGATAAAAGCTCCGACGTGGGGATCGATGTGGGCAACGTATGGTACTTTGATCTGCCTAATGTCAGTCGATTTCCTTGAACATGCTCGACCTCAACGTCTGATATCAGTCCCCGCCGCCAGAGTCAAACTTGGTCCGTTGCAACTGTAAGTAAGCCTTCATTAAACAGTAGACAGGACTAAGTTTCCAGCATCTCTAGGGATACGGCTTTACCAGCGGTTCCACCGCTACAAAGCAGGTTGGGGTGGCCGAGTCAAGCGACCCCAAAGACGGAGCCCAAGCCGCCGGTAAGGGAGGTAAAATCACATCTAGTCAGGTTTTTACGGACCATGAAGGCGACACGTTCCAACTGGCTGCCGA
Organism: Tulasnella sp. 427; assembly: GCA_019633495.1. Taxonomy (NCBI): domain Eukaryota; kingdom Fungi; phylum Basidiomycota; class Agaricomycetes; order Cantharellales; family Tulasnellaceae; genus Tulasnella; species Tulasnella sp. 427. The sequence continues at coordinate 2,123 of WSUD01000750.1, read as the reverse complement.
AGCTACAGTTAAACCCGCCGCTATCAGATTTACCGTCGTTCGTGAGGGGGATAAATAGTGCCAAGTGGGGCTTGCGCTGGTAGTCTCGATGAAACCAAACAACGTGGAGTAGCCTGTTACGTACTTGATCCAAATTTGAATGCATGAAATTCCCGATGATGACAGATGTGTGCCTTGACTCGAAGCGCTTCAATGTACGCTCACCAAGTGGGAGGGCCATCGCAAGCTAAGTGTTGCTGAGCTATTTCGGACTACCGAATCGCTACATATGTTGAGCTTCGATATGTACTAAGCGTGATCGGTCGATAAACCTTCGACACCTCTCGTGCCGTCAAGTGCGCATAATGCTTTCTGCCTTTGATCCAGCTTCATACCTCGATGCTCAGCGATAATTTAGCGAGCTCAACGCGGAATCTTCAGCGCACAGGTCTTGCTTTCTTTTATAGCATTAGTTTCCTACTAGCAGCGAGTGGCCAAGAAGTCACCGTTCGCCCTCCAAAATGGACGAGAACGAGGAAGGAAAATCAGGTCTGGAGGATTTGGCTTTCATGTTTACGACTCGGTCACCATGCTCCGTAGGTCTAGTAATCCAAGTCCGGATGATCCTGCAATGGCGGAATAAGAAGGATCTAATTTCCAGAATTCTGAGAGAGCATGAAGTCGTGTTGCCGCGGAGGTCCAAGTCTCGCGAAGTGCACTTCGATTCACTTCGAACCAAACCTGACTTCGACCAACTTCGACTCGAAGTGGCTCAAGAGACTTCGATGTCATTGGGAAGCAGGCTCTTCCAGTCATCCTTCCGTAAGGTGCGCGGTCCAACCTCGAGTCATGCGGCAAACCCGCTGCACCAGCCTCAGCCTCGATCCCTTGCACCGCACTCAATAGATACCGCTAGGCTAAGGAGGTCATTTCAAAGCCTCCTCGAGCTCATCGGAAGCTCAGAAAACCCCTCTACTGGAACGGCAATGGCTTGGTCCAAGTCCCTAGAACTCGATTCCATCTCCTCGGATGATGTAGAGAGTACATGAGACTCGGAGACATCACTAAATTATGTATAAACGACACGTTATCTCACGGCAATCACATGGTGCTGCCCCTTTCTGCGTCCTTCAGGCTACCGGGTAAGTAAATGTCGAGCGCGAACACGACGTCCCACGGCTTTCGGTCGATGGTCGGAGTCTCGCACTTCGCTTCGATTCACTTCGAACTTTGTCCGCTTCGCTTCGCTTCACTCCGCGGCAACGTAACACTACTGTAGCATGAAGACGGACGTTTGGATTCGCCACAATATCTTCCCAGTCTCAGGAGATGTCACCCCCTGTTCTTCTACCCCTGAAATCCCCCAAACGACCAAAGCGCAATTATTCCCTGTTGTCCTCAAAATTGTGAGGCATGATCTGTGGACGCATGCCATCGTGACCACGTCGATAACTCCAAAGTGGTGTGCGACCTCAAGTCGATGGTTATTCTGTGTCCGACAGGGTAGGCGGGCTTCGCTAACCGGCGGGCACGTTGTTAGGAAACAAGCGCCGAACATTTTGAGTGGAGGGCTTTCTTCTACGACCACCCGAGCTCCCGAACCGTCCGCAACGCTTCCTAGACGATCCAGCGACGACGAAGACAACTCGTCTGTACATCTGTGACACTTGACCCACAGTCTCCTCCCTTTCATCTCTAGCAGAAGCGAGAACCCAGGGCATAAGGCCGTGTGAAGCTCAGCCGCAGTTTCGACCTAGACTACGCAACCACCTCACTACACCTCTAAAACTTCCTCGCTATTCGCCAGTTTCGCCATCTGTAAAGCGTTCTCTCTCATCGTCTATCAACGGGCCACAGTCCATGGCTCCGAGCACATTCCTTAGTCGCTTCACCACCATCAAGGGCAGCGGCAATGCTGACCCAAACAACCGACACGCTCGCATGGCCAGTGCCTCCTCGGTAGGAGCCACAAGTGGTAACGGAAGCACCTTGGGCTCTCCCCCATTCTCTCCTTCCAATCCTCCCAACGGCGCGGTCCCTCCAATGCCAAAGCTGGTTCTGACGACTGACGAAATGGATCACGACTCCATCCACGCTCCAGCCACACCAGTCAGCAAGAAATCCAAGAAGTCGGCACCCTCTAT
>WSUD01000749.1:0-11705 GCA_019633495.1 Tulasnella sp. 427 | reverse complement strand
CGGAACGTAAGGAAAGATTTGACGAAGATGTTGGACATGCGTACTCCTTCGGCGGCACGGTGGCTTTCTTTCTACATAGGGAACATGAACGAGTCGACATCTTTAGGCCCGTGAGGTCCGGGAATGATGGCGTTAATCAAGATGTTTGAAGGATAAGTGCGGATTTCCGGAGGGAAATTGAAGTTAACAGTGATACAGTAATCGATGTTGCTATGCACCGATTCTTGCTCCTCTCAAGGAGTGCGACGACGTCCATGGACTGGCCCAGAGCGACATCCGTCGGACTACCAAAGAATCGGTGAGACATTCTCATACCTTCGATCTCCACTTGGGTCTTGCATAAAGCTTTGTAATGAGTTGAGTCGAAGACTCGTTGTCAACCGACCGACACTTTGGGCGATGGGTCATTAGTATTTCCGCCCATTTTTGATTTGCATAGATTCATTCAAAGCGCGGTTCAATTGAAAGGTGCAAGTAAGTAGCTCGTGGACGTCCGCTTTGCGAGAATCTGGCCTTCTTGCAATCATGCTAGGTGATCCATTCCTGGGTCTAAGCCGCCCGCATGTACTGCTTTCTAGCTTCTATACCTCTCCCATACTTCGAACACACATCGGTCACTCTTCCCCGGTCTGATTGGAGCAGTGACTCCTATTTCCGCCCACATGTAAGCAATCAATTGGCATTCGAAGTGCACCCCGAGAACCAACAACACTCATACACACCAAATGCCTAAGCATCTAGAGCTCATCTCGACGCTCGACCCTCTTTCCACCGACACTCTTTCCCTCCTTGCCCGATCCCACACACTCCTCCGGAACGTCGAACCCATCCTTCCTCTTTCCCCCACCCCAAGGCGTCCACAAAACGTCGAACGACGCGCTCGCATCAACTCCAAGCCCCCTCTGCGCAAAGCCTCTCCACAGATCACACGCGTACCGCTGCCCGAAAGTGATCTGTTCTGCTTGGATGAGAGCGTCTCGAGCCATGAAGAAGGTTGGGTTGCAAGGGAGGAGCGCGAGCGAAAGTGGGATGAAATGACGTAGGACCTGGTCGTTCGACACGGTCGAAGAGGCATGTTCGGCGTGCTCGTCGTCGGGGTCGGCGTCTTCGTGAGCGAGGATCTCGCGATTGACCGAGCCCAAGATTTCCGCCCATCTAGTCAAATACGAAGGTACTGGTCAGCGTCATAGATCTCAGGCCGAATTGTCAAAACGTTCTTACACGTGACCCATCCTTTCGGTTCCCCAGTAACGCGGTCCATCCAAACTTCGGTACGTGACTGGTTTCGGTGAAGAGGTGGTCTTCCCATTCAAGTTCGCCGACCCGTTCGCTCCGAATATTTCGTCTACCCCACCCAGAATCGCCCGGCTTTCTCCCCAGCCAAAGCAGCTCTCCGCTCCGTCGGAATCTTTACGAGCGGGAAAGAACGGAAGAGCTTGTGCACCCTTCTTCCGTTCCGATAGGTCCAAAAGACGAACGAGAGCACCTCGTCCATTGCCACGAGCTTCGATGTATCCTTCGAATTTGCGCCCGTCCGTAAGGACAATGGGTAGTTTCCACGCGATTGTCAACTGTGACTTGGGTTGCGCTTCCTCATCTTGGTTTTCCTCGTCTCCCAAGTCGAACACGGGGCCGGGAGACGGCTGAGGCGGTACTTGAACGTACACCAGCGTCGCGTTGACTGAGCCATCCACCCCAGGGACGTTCCTCAGCTCGAAGTTGTAAGCGCCGCTCTCGCGTCGACGATAGCTCCTAATCCTCCTAAGTACGGCTTCCACGTCCTCCATGGAGTTCCAAAACTCCTGCGGCTGGGGTACGTTCGCCGCGAGCATCATCACCGCGATCGCTGGGTTTATGATCCCTTCCTCGTCCATCATCTCGCTCTTGTCCTCGTAGATGAGCTGTTCGATCGCAAAGTTCGGGACGTACTCGCTATTCATGTACTCTTGGTCCCGTGCTGCGCAGGCGGAGGTGAGCCTCGGCCGAACTTCGCAGCGGGATTTACGGAGCGAGTCGAGTCGAGCGGAGATGGTGGAATGGTTGGTCGAGAACGTCCAAGTACAAGTGTCCTCATCGTACTTTTCGAGGACTTTGTGGGGAGCTGGAGGACGATCGTCAAGGGGTGTGAGCAGGGAGAGCGGGACGCATTCCTTTGGGATGTTGTCGGGAAAGGACCAGTGATCCTGTAAGACCTCTCGACGGAAGTACGCCCAACGCGAACGAAGCCACGCAAGCGGACTTGTCGGTGGCGAATGCTCTTGTATGCACGTATCCAGCGCTCTTGCGATGTTGGCGCTGCATTTCTCGTAAAGCTGGGACTCCCTCTCGGCGGCCTTGTGCCCTCCAGTCTGGGGTCGTCGCCTTAGGACCTGTGCCCACTTAGGGTTTTCTTGCAGCCACACTTGTTGGACAAGTTGCATCGTCAACGAGCAGTAGGCTTGGAGATTGTAATTGGAGTACCCGTCCGGCATTGGCCACATGTCGAAGTTTGGAAGCCGACAATTGCCGGCAGCAATCGATTCGGGTGGAGAACCGCGGTAGAACTGGCAGACGTGATGCGAAGACATTAGATAGGAAGGGTAAGCGAGCTGGGTTCTGGACATACCGAATCGCCGTACGAGATAACCTCCCCGTTGAGAATATTGAGAGATACACGGCCGTCGACCACTTCAATTGTCCCATTGCGGAGGACTTGTTGGGTTTCGACGCGCCAGACGCCCGAGTTGGCGTCGTGGCGTGTTTTCGATTCCACTACACGCCAAGAGTCCTCTTGGTACCTCAGGATGTGTTGCATATACCACTTTGCAAACGCGTGAACTGTAGATTGATCGTTGGGGTCTCCATTAACAACCCGTCGTCGAGGGTTGAGTGGGTCGGTGACGAATGTCGCTTGGACTGAGGGAGGCCCAAACGAGAGTGAGGGTCCCTGCTTCTCTTGAACTGAATCCGCTTGAGCAAGGGAGAGGAGGAGAACGAGGATGAGGCCCGACTTTGAGGGCATCTTGTCCACGAGAGAGGCGAATGCCGACTGCTCAGCTCGTTTTATGCGCCGGAGTTTGCTGTATCACAGGAAAAGCTTGGCATGTCTGGGTATGTTGTAAGATTCCGTGCCTGCTTTGAGTCAGAGCTAGGGTCGTTGTCCCTGGATGACTGCGACCATCATGAAGCCACCTGCAGTTGAGTTGCAAACTGACGCCCGACCCAAAGAGTCGCGAGAAAGCACTAACGAAGCGCGGTAGTCGATATGGTGAGCTGGTTGCTGTTATGATTTCACTCGACCGATCGATGGTCCAGTTTGCAATGATCATCAGGGTCGCGCTTGACGGTGTTTGCTCATCCGACCATCCCATGCCCCCGGCCAGTTGGCACTCATTGCCTTACACAACAAGCTCTCCTTTGCGTCCATATACGAGACAAGTCTAGAAATCTGATTTTTTAGGTACTCTTCAACTTGGCTGTACCCCGGGCTGGGCCGCGATTTCAGCCTGCTCGGGCTGCCACCATTTAGGCGGATTTTAGCATCGCAATAAGGTTCATTGAGTGTTTATATCGAAGGAACCATTATAAGACCACTAATTGGATTTACAAGTAAGAGGGTCACCCCATCCACTCCTCTGATTTCCTGGAAGATGGCCGCGTCGGAAGGGTCATTCCTGCCTTGCTCTGGCAAACGGGGGCTCCTTAGTATTCCTCCGGCGTTCATCCAGCCCCGCACCGATATAGTGATGGGAGGGCAAGATGGGCTGACCAGCGAATCAAACCTCTTTTTCAAACTCCTCAGTAGGCTGGACGCTTCCCAATCCATCCATGTATCCAACCAAAAATCTCTCAGCTGCGGGAAGATGGGGCCCAACACACCATCACGCTCGCCGAGAGCCTCTATCAGAGCTTGGCAATCAGAGTCTACTCCGTCAATCGCTCTGAGACTCGTGATGCCTCGTATGCTCTTCAAAGCCGGGACAATCCCTTCTTCAGTCCGAGAGAGTGCCTCGATCTCGATGGTTCCAGGTGCTTTGTTGGGATAAGGTTCGAGCACTCGCTTGACCCAGCGGATGGATGAGTGTAAACTAGCGCCTGAGACGGCCAGTCGAATGTAGGGAAGAGTCGAGAATGCGGTCTTTTGTGATCCTTCTCCCACCCCTTTGACCAACCATAAGAAATGCTTGGCCCTAATGACGAGGCGCGAGTAGGAAGCCTCTCTGTAAACTCCTTGAAGTACAGGCTCGAAGCCGTGGAGAGCGACGTCGAGCAGGCGCGAAGGATCGTAGAAGTGATGGGAACTAGTGACAAATAGGTTGAACCGTGTGCATCGAGGAGCGCGGACGTGTCGAAGAATGTAGTCCGCCGTCTCGCCGTCGATGTCCTGAAGCGAGAGGGAGCTCAGGCTACTGAGATCTACAGGCGGTGGACCCTCCTCCCAAGGCCGCAACGCAAGTCTCAAGATCGAGACCCTCGAGGTCAGGACTACCTTCCAGCACCTCCAGAAGCCACTCTACGTCCAGGCCCCTCCGGGGATGTTGCACAGGTGCAGTCTTCGCAATACAGAGACCGTGTGGATCCGTGAAAGTGCAACTCCTTCGAGGTCCAGGTCGTTGAGAGTCGGAAACCTTCCAGATAATAAGCCGTAGTACAATGCCGTCTGCGAATCCGGGCGTTGTAGTTGAATGCAGAGACTTTCGAGATTTGGGATTTCTTGTGCGAGAAAGAGTAGCACTTTGTTCGACTCCAGGCGGCCGAAGTAGGCAGCCTGCCATCGATGGAGAGTCTGCCCTACCTGCCGGAGGAACTCCTGTTCCTTTGAAAGATTTGATTCGACGTCTAGATCGAATGAACTTCCCATGTAGTGCACTGCCAGCGGTCTGTCCTTTGACTGTCGGAGGTTATAGGCGTTCTGTCGAGCGGAAAAGTCGGAAGAAACGAGAGCCCACAGACCGGGAGACGCCTCCACAGTAGCCCGCCAGAGCTTCGTAACGAAGCCCACATTCAAGAGATCGGTAATGTACTGCTTACAGAAAGCATGGTTTGAAATGTTCTTGATAGTAGGATAGGGTAGGGTATCGCTAAGGATCATGGAAAGAAGCTCGACTGGGACCTCGTCGAACGGGCGTCCCGAACTTGAAAGAAAGTTGAAGCCTCGTAAGGGTCATCATACAAAATAAGGATCGCCGGTACTTACCGGAGCTTGCTAGAGACTTCTCTCATTGTTTCACCCCCAGATGGTCGTCCAAGTATCGCTGACTGCGGCGGAAGTCCTGATGGTTATCGGACGATGTTTGGATCATGTTTGTTCGATTGACGTCAGCACCCCTGCTTAATCATCAAAGACACCTCCATCCGAGACGTAACACGGGCATACCTCGAAATACCATCACTAGCGATGAGGTATCTCGCTGGTGCTTCCTGGACCTATTGATGGGTTCGCGGACAAGCTCCTTGGAGCGACTCCGACAGATTTCATCCATCCTGACCGTTACTAAGACAAAGAAGAATTACACGAAAGAACAGCAATTGCAAGATATACACATCTATCCAAATTTAAAGACTTTGCTGCCTCGGACTAAGTCAAGATGTAGTTCTGTCGGGGGTTCAAAACTGGTATCTATGGCTTACTAAGGGGCTGTTCATGGTCGCCCTGTCGCATCCGATCGACTTCTTCAAGGCGTCGGACGCATTGAGAGTGTCCAAGCTTGTGTCCAATTCGAGAGAATATCTCGCTCGCCTCCATGTACGCCTTTTCCGCATCAACGAGTTTGCCTTGCATCCGATGTACATCGCCGATATTCTTGATACATCGTGCATGGGCAAGCTGATCATCAATGCGAAAGGCAATATCTCGAGCTTTGGCCCAAGCTTCTCCTGCTTTCAGGTATTGATCTTGCATGAAATAAACAAGGCCGAGATCGCGGAGGCACCGAACGAGTTCGCGCTCGTTTTCGATCTGAGAGAAGACGTCGTGGGATCTATGGTATGCCTCTTCAGCCTTGTCATACTCCTCGCGCATTCGATAGATATCTCCAAGACGCTCAATGCACCGAGCATAGAAGAGCTGGTCTCCAACTTGAGAGAAGATTTCTTGAGCATGAGAGTAAGCCTCTTCTGCGCCATCGTAGTGGTCTTGGATGTAATGGACTTCCGCGAGACCGTAGAGGCACTGAGCGAGTCCACTACGATTCCCGATCCGAGAGAGGATGCTGCGTGCTTTGGCGTAAGCATCTTCAGCTTCGCCATACTCCTTCTGGATGCGATGAATGAATGCGATATTTTGAAGGCATTGTGAAGCTCCGAACTGGTCTCCAATTCTTGACAATATGTCGTGAGCCTTGGTATGAGCATTTGCTGCCGCGGCGTACTCTTTTCGCATACAGTTAAACTCTCCGAGTTTGTTGAGGCAGTTGGCGTACCCTTTTTGATTCCTTAATGTCGAGAAAATGTCGCGAGCCTCCGAGTAAGCCGCTTCTGCTTCGATCTCCTTGCTGCGCAGTTGATGAACACTTCCGATTCTTTGCATGCAATGAGCTAAGCCGAGCTGGTCTCCGACCTGGGAGAAGGTGTCGCGAGCTTGGATATAAGCCTCTTCTGCTTTATCGTACTGGTAATTCATCTGATGGATATCTCCCAGACCTTGGATGGATTCAGCAAACCCGATCTGGTCCCCCAGTCGAGCGAAAATTGCACGGGCTTCGATGTAAGCTCGCTCTGCCTCATTGTACTCGCTGCGCATCCGATGAACCTCTCCAATGTTATGGGCACATTGAGCTAAGCCGGGCTGGTCTCCAATCCGAGTGAAAATGTCTCGAGCCTTGTTGTATGCCTCTACTGCCTCGGCGTACTCATCCCGCATTTGATAGACGTTCCCGAGACCACTGATGGACTGAGCGAGTCCGACCTGATCCTTCACCTCGGAGAAGATTTCGTGAGCTTGGGAGAAGGACTCTGTAGCCTCGGTGAACTCCCTTCGCATCAAATGGACTTCTCCCAGGCCCCGGACGCATTGGGCAACACCGAGCTGATCTCCGAACCGGGCGAAAACACTGCGAGCTTCATTGTACGCGTGTATGGCTTCGCTATAACCGTTCGTCATAAGGTACATATGTCCGAGATTTTTGACGCAGCGAGCGTAGCGGGTTTCGTCGCTAAGTCGGGAGAATATGTCTCGAGCTCCCGCGTACATTTCCTTTGCCTTGGAATGCTGGCTCTGCTGATTCAGCAGATCTCCAAGAAAAGAGAGTGCTCTAGCATGACTTTTTTCGTCCCCGGTTGCTCTAGCGACTTTCAATGCCTTTTGCCCGTAGTCCAAAGCTTCGGAAATGGCTCCATTCCGACGCCGGATTGTTCCGAGGGCGAGGAGTAATCCAACGGAATGAGTTCCTATGCTTAGTGACGGCACGCTCATGTCCTGATCAATCGTTGATGAGTCAAGACGTACTCCAGGAGCGGATTTGACCGAGCTTACCAGAAAGCGTATTCTCCGTTGACACTCAGAAGCAGAGGGTCTCCCATTTATCTCCAAGCTCCAACAACCCATCATGAGATCACAGAGCGCCTTGACCTGGACGAGCTGACCGTCACCCGCAAGGTGCGGCAAACGCCCTTCGACGATGCGCACGATAACAGCGTTGGAAGTGGCGACGTTGTTGAAGGGTGTGTTTCCGGTGATTGCCTGAGTGACTGTCAGCAAGTACTCCCTTTACCAATCCCTAGGACCACTCACTTCCCAAAAGATCCATCCCAGTGCCCAAACATCACTTGCTAAAGTTGGCGATCCGTCGTCCAGAAGTTCCGGTGCAGCCCAGCGCACAGTCCAAGCTGGGCCCGTCATTGTTATGAACTCGCTGGATGAGCCGAGCTCAGCCTTTAGCGACTCTAGCCCCAGCGCTTCGGTCGTTAAGTTGCCTGGGCCCGTGCTTGAGACCGTATCTGTGTGTCGGCTATCCGCTTTCCCTGTCGCCGTGTAAAACTCTCGCGCAGACCCAAAATCGGTGATAACCGCACGGTGCTTCTCATTGATGAGGATGTTTAGCTATATCCATTTGATTAGCCGGAGCCCTTGATCAAATCACTCAACTCACTGATTTCAGATCTCCGTGGCAGATGGGCGGCTGCCTGCCGTGCAGATAGGCAAGCCCTCTAGCAACGTCGTCTATCTATGTGTTTCGTCATCAAATGCGGCCGTGACTTTTCAATCCAAATTGAACTTACTAAAGATATTCTCTCCGGAAGTTCCCAGTTAGCGGACGCAACGAACTCGCGCAAGTTGCCTCTCTTCTCCCAAGGGAAAACCATCCAGAGGACGCCCTCTGTGACCTCTTCGACGAACCCAACTACGGTGACGACATGATGATAAGAGATATCGCTCAAAAGTTCCACTTCATGGGCAAATCGCTGACAAAAAAAAGTGACTCTGCGTAAGCTAAATGACTGAGAGCAGTTGGAGGTGACTATGAAGAGTCCTACGGCTAGCACCCCATTGCGATCACCGGTATTTCCATTGAAGCAAATTTTCTTCACAGCAACATACTTGATATCTGCTGAATCAGAAGTAGGATCCTTATTGGGCTCATCCGTGTCGAGGATTGCCGGTTCTACAACGCTTTGGCCTCCAGCTTTGGCGTCCAATCCCGAACCACCCAGCTGTCTGACTCGAGATTGGGCAATCCGGAGGTGCCCAAGAGATTGAAGGATGGTTCGCTAGAGGTTATGTTGAGATTGAGTAATCATTCATGAGTCTCGGAGACGGAATCACCTACAGGGTTGACTTTGAGTGGGTGAGCCATCTGGTGGACTTCTCTAGGCGACCGCGAAAGTTCCCGCTTAACGCTAGGTGCGATAGCAACTTCTGGATCGGGCTCTGAGCTGGAATGCCTTGAGGGTACGGCAGAAAGGGACATAGCTCTAATACGAGTAAAGGGCTTGTTGAATATGAGTGGGATGAGTGGTAGAAACGGAAGAGCGACGGTGGCGCAGAAAGTCCCCGAGATGCCCGCCCGTTACTCACGTGACTTGATCCCCGCCGAAGGGATCAACCGTGAGAACACGACAATTCAGTTTCGGATGCAAACGACGACGAACAACCCAAGCCGTCTGACAGACTCAGTCTACAACGCCGACCTTCGCCTTCAAAAATATGATAGGCGAACCGTATCTTTCTATCAAAAACGTTGTTTTGATTGAAGCCATGACCTCCAACTTTGGATCTATTCCCTGATTTGATTCCGTCACTCTCAACAACACACTCAACCGTGGCAGCCCTCAATGCAAATCGTCTGCTAGTACATAAACAACGGCTCCCTCTTCTCATCTCTCCACTCTCCCCAGCTATGGCTACGTGGAAAGCTCTTCTCCTCTTCGCTGCTGGGACCAGTGCTTTCCAATCCTCAGCCACTCGCAAAACACTTAACTTCTCCCCACTCATCCAAAACTCGCACTTCACTACATCTCCAGCTCAAGGTCACTCTCCCTTTGCTACACTAGAAACTCGATCTTCTGTAGTCGAACTAGCCGAAGCCTACTTGAAGAGGGTGCTTCATCTCCCTGAAGGAACTTGGAAGCCCCGCGAGGACTCCTACCAAGACCAAGCAACCCAAATCTGGCACCTATACTTTCGCCAATTACTTCAAGAGGGACTCGTCGAGGTTGTCGATGGAGACGTCAATCTGAATGTACTCAATGGTCGAGTCATTTCGTACGGAGACTCAGTGGGCTGCCCCTGGCTACGATATCAATGGAAGTAAAAGACCATCTGACGCGATCAATTCAGTTCTATCGAGGACCTGTCCCATCGCTTCGAAATCCGTCGCGCTACGACAACACTACATACGACCTCTCACATTACTGCCGACAGTTGGAGAGACTCGGAGCTGTTCACCGACTTTTCACGGGACATCCGCATGCACACGATCTGACCCAAGGGCTCTTCACGCAAGCTGGCTTCACCCAATCGAGCTCAGAGGAGGATGCATATCGCTATAATACGTATTGCGCCAATCAACATCGCTTACTCGACGCCATTCAAGCCAGGTTCACTCAGACATCGGACGTCGATCCTCAAGTATCAAATCCGGTCGACGCGGCGCTCTACTTTATCCTCGCTGCACACCCAAATATTGCAGAAGCTGACGCAATTGCTGGTAATCTCGATATACACCGGCAGAATACCGTCACGCGCCATATTGCGGAGGATAATATCGCACACGATCCCTTCGACAAACTCCTCTTCGAATCCCCATATCCCAACCTCGTCCGACTCTCAAACTTACCACTCGCCATTTCTTCTATTTACGCATCCCTAGTCTATGTTCAGACCAATCAACTCGTCCTCCCGAATCCTCCCGCTCCGAACCTCGACCCCGACGGGCTCGACCTCCCCACCAACACCGTCCTCCCTCTCGCGTGGAAACTCGTCGTGGAGCTTCCGGAGAACCATTACAAAGCGTACATCGATGCATACGTCCCAAGTCGGATCCTCAAAGTCGTCGATTGGGTATCTGATTTCGATCATCACCCCACTGGCGAACTCGAACGCGCGCGACACCCTTGGCCTGGAGACGGGACGTGCTCACTCAATCCTCCGCGTTCCGAAAACGTCATCTCGCAACGCGGCGTATTCAAAGACGCAAGCGGTCCTGCTACCGGTGCGACGGCGTACAAAGTTTGGCCGCTCGGAATCAACGACCCTCTCGACGGAGAAGGGCTCCGCGAGGTTCTCCGCTCACCGCACGACACCCTCGCAAGTCCTCTGGGATGGCACTCCATCCCCGCGCGACATAACCCAAACTGGGATCCAGAGCTCCCGCTTCAACCGACTGGGGAGCTCCCGGACGTCGAATGGGCGTGGAGAACGGGCCACAAAGAAGGCGACGAAGGGGAGACGTGTCATTTCGTCGAGACTTGGGGGAATAACGTGAGTTGACACATCGGACGGTCTTTCGGGGAGTCACTCACCATCGAGACTTGATCTTACTATCTCTATCCCCATGTTCAGGTGCAAGCCCAGGAGAACTGGGAAGGACGAGGCAAATTCCTCAGGAACCACCGACCTGATGGTGGGCCCGACTCATCGAACCTCATGTTCAACTACTCCTACGGAGCGTCGTCTAAGCATGATGGAGAAGATATCGACCCTCATGCCTACGTCGACCTAGCCATCACACAACTCTTCTAGTGCGCCTCGTTCCCTCCGGTTCGCTACTCATCGGCTAACTCCTTTCATCACTTCAGCGTCATTAACGCCGTCCACGACCTCTTCTACCGATACGGTTTCACCGAAGCCGCCGGTAACTTCCAGAGCTATAACTTCGGCAAAGGAGGTAAAGAAGACGATGCGGTGCTGGCGTACGCTCAGGACGGGAGTCGTACGAATAACGCTAACTTTGTCACCGTACGCCTCTCTTTCCTTCTCCGCGCCCATCCTATCATCTTCACGTCACTAAAACGTTCGTCTCGATTTTGTGTCCCTTAATCAACCAGCCTCCTGACGGGATCCAAGGCAAAATGCGCGTATATATTTGGACGCACTCCGTCCCTTTCCGCGACGCATCTCTCGACACCGGAATCGTCGTCCACGAGCTTTCGCATGGGCTCTCTCGCCGGCTTACCGGTGGACCTCGTAACTCGCGCTGCTTAGGCACAGACGAAGGAGCGGGGCTGAGCGAAGGCTGGGGTGACTTTACTGCGGTGTTGGTATGGATGACGGGTGCGGTGAAGCG
>WSUD01000747.1:0-11732 GCA_019633495.1 Tulasnella sp. 427 | reverse complement strand
AATGATACAGAGTATTATTCTACAGATGTACGAACAAGAAGCGTAACGAAATATGAAGAACTGAAGGAGATCGAGGCGAAATAAGGGTTTTAGGGCGAAAGTAAATGACACCTGGTCGAACTAGTGTTCAAGGAGATTTCCGATCTCAACGTATCCGAGTATCACGCTGGAAGGGCGGTCTTAGGTACGCGCAAGGGCGATTGTGCAGTTGAGTGGTAAAAGAGGTGTGTCTTGAGTAAAGCCCTCGAGACCGCCTTTATATATTATAAGAACTATCTACGAATGACTACTATGACTATAGCGAAAGACTCATAAGAGTGGTTTCGCTTAGTTTCGCGTTTCAGCCCTTGCTCGGGCTTCACGGGTTGGTAAACACGTATCACGTGACGCAAACGCCACACGTGGTACCGCTCGCTACAGCAGTCTTTTCGAGTAGGTTCATTAATAGAACTGACTCGAAATGATTCTTCGAGGATGCCTGCCGAGTTTCAGAGCTTTCGGCCGGGATTTGGCGAAGTCGAAATTTCTATACGACGCACCGCTTCCCAAAACTAAGTATTATCAGGAATTAAAGGGATGTATTTTTAGCTAGTGTTTCGATTCGTACAGACTCAAATCGAAAGAAGGAAAAGAGTAAAAATAAAAGGAAAATTTATTATTTACGAGGTTACATCCCTAACTACGAAAAGGGGCGGGGAGGGCGAATTTAGTTGAGCGCCCGTCCCATAACACAGGTATTCCAACCCGCTACTCAGCTGCAAACCGATCTTCTCCTGCATTCAAGCCCATGTCATCCATGCTCAACTATTATTCGCTCATGTTGATCACTCAATAGTGGTCTAAGCCATTGTAACCCGGAAAATAAGTCAGAGAAACTTGCTATATCACTTGTTCATCTGCGCTCTGCCCACTGCATTCAGCTTTCCAATATTTATCAGGTGATCAACATTCACTTCAGAGCCTCCCGGTCCACCTCGCCGGTAGCGTAGTCCTCATTGTTTGTAGAGTATTGTGTCCTACTACCGGGGTCATCACTACTCATTACTAGATCAGGGTTCAGGCCCGGTAGACTACCACTTTCGTGTCATTCACAGGTCAGCATACTACTGAACTATTATGTGCTGGTGGCTCAAGAGAGTAGCTAGGATCGGGAGATGCTGAGCACACAAGAGAAGGAGTTCAAGGACCCAGAGGGCATAGAGAAGATCATGCTTGTATTCAACGCCGCTAGTGATAATTTGGGATCCTTGGTTTTGTGGACCAGAGGCTTTCCAGCCTTGTAATGGTGCATGGCCAGGCTGTCAGGACTAGGGCTGGGGGCTTAGGTCTCCACGTAGCAGGAGGACCGAAGGGCGAGGGTGAGGGTTTCAGAGGCTTAGTTGTTGCAGAGACCAGGCGCGAAGGACAGGGCAGGAATGGTTATTGTTGCTACGTTGGAGAGTTAAGCCCTCCAACGCCCACGGATTATATACATAGTGGTTCGGCACTAGATCGCCGAGATTAGAACTAGATTAAGATGATGATCGGATGATAGGACTACTGCGCAACAGTTCGCAGGCGTCGGTCCCGAATGGGGTGAGAGTTTCCTACGCAGCCGGGGGTGGGGCTTCGGTAATGGGATATCACCGAGGTCCGGTGTTTGCGGGGTCTTGGAGTCGCCGTTGAGCAGGGTACCACGCCGCGGAGAGGTGCCGGTTAGGTGTGGTTCTGACACAGGCGGTGCGTGATTCACCCCGATGCGGTATCTGCAGCAACTGTTGAGAGCTCCCAAGTGGGCCGATTGGTATAATGTAAAATGCGAAGCAGCGTACAAGTAGCTCAATAGGACGCTAAAATGGATTATGACACTCTTTGTATCATTGTGAAGGCTCTATCTCTAATGATGATTGGGGTGCACAGCTCATCATGCTTGCAATGGGTGTCAAAGTTTTCTGTGGCCCCTCCGTTTCTTATTGCTTTGCCTCACTAAATCATTCAGCAGCTACCCAGCAATGAGTACATTTGCATCTAAGCTATCACAACGTGGCTTCCTGCTCCAGCAAGCACGACATGGTTCAAATCAACCCTTCAGTTAGTAATTCAATCCACCGGCTTTCTTCCTTCCTCCCACGGTCATTGGCCACACCCAAAAGCAACTTGCCTGGGGCTAGGGCTGATTATAGCTGCCCTGTGGTAGTGTTATCATATGGTGGTGGCAGTAGTCTCGATCAACAACAATGATGATGAAGGCAGGGTCCTGGACTGGGGGATGGGTCAGCAGTAGGGGATCCAGGTGACGGTGTTACCGGTGGTCTGCCTGAGTGGCAGTGAGTGCTGTGCCTAGGTCTTGGACATTGGCTTTAGTTGTGGGACATTGGCCATGGGTATAATATTTACCAAGAAATATGTTTTATACTAAGGACCTGATGCCAAACAGTGGGAGGAGAGCATCCTCGCCGAATACCAAGCGCTCGTTGACACCGGAACCTTCGAAGTTGTCGACTTACCACTGGACAGAGCAGCAATCCCGAGCACCTACATGTTCAAGGAAAAGACAGATGCTGATGGACGCACGATCAAGTTTAAGACAAGGATTGTAGTGCGCAGCAACTTTCAGAAGAAAGGCATTGACTTCAACAGTGTCTTCGCCCCCATCCCTCGTCTCGACACCGTCCATGCCGTTTTCTCACTCACTGCAAGCCTTGACTGGGATATAGACCAACTAGACTTTAAATCGGCCTTCCTGAATGGCGATTTAAAGGACAAAGTCTATCTTAAGCCTCCTGAAGGCTTTCCTATCGATCTGGTAAAGTCTGGCGCCCAAAGAAGACACTCTACGGATTACGCCAATCCCCTTTCTGCTGGAACAAGAAACTCACAGGAGTCCTGAAAGAATTCACACTCGTCAGGAGTGAAGCTGATTTTTCGGTTTACATTGGAATTTTCGGTGACAACATCGTCATCCTGCTTACACATGTTGATGACATGGCTCTCACTGGAAACAATCGCTCGAAGATTAACAAGATAAAGCGCTTTATCCAAAAGCATTTCAACATCAAAGATCTAGGCAAACTCAATTTCTACCTTGCGATCAAGTGGCTGCGTGACCGAGCAAACCACACCATCTCCAGCAATCAAGGGAAGTTGCCCACACCATGATCGAACTTTTCTCCATGTTTGACTGTTCCCCAGCTCACACTCCGATTGTTGAACAGTTCTCTGACAGTGACTCCTCAGCTGAGAACTCTGAAGAACAGCTCTACATGAAAAAGGTTCCCTATGTCAAGGCTATCGGAAGCCTTATGTACTTAATGCTCGAACCCGCCCCAACCTTGCTTTCGCCATAGGAAAACTCAGCCATTTTGGCAGTAATCCTGGCACAAAGCAGTGGGAAGGTGTCAAGCGTGTGCTACACTACCTAAAAGGGACTCTGGACTTCTTGATAACTCTCAGCGGACACTACAACAGAAATCCAATCCTATCGGCTTACTTCAACGCCTTGTTTCAAGACTGCCCTGACACGTCCCGCTCTACCTCCAGCTACATCTTCTACCTCAGCAATGCCCCCATCAGCTGGAGTCCCAAGCGACAACCGGTAGTGACCGTCTCAACGATGGAAGCCGAATACATCGGACTTAGCAACGCCACCCGACAAGCCATCTGGCTTCGCTCGCTTCTCAAAGACCTCCAATGTGCCCAGGTTGCGCCAACTCCCATTTATGGCGACACTAATGCGTCCCTGATTCTCAGACAAGACGCCAATGACCACAGTCACACGAAGCACATCAAGCGCACTTTCCATTTTGTCCGCAAACACATCCAACTCGAGAACAACATTACTGTTGATTATTGCCCTGACATATCCGACATTTTCACAAAACCTCTGAACACGGTTCTCTTTTCAAGGTTCTTATCTCATCTTCTCTCTGCTCATCCAGTTCTCCTGAACCCACACGAGTGGGAGTGTCATAGATAGCCATTGTTGGTATGTTCGTGTGTGTTCGTTCGACTTTTATTTAGATCAAGCCCAAGTGCTTTGTTGTTCTCTTTAACTACAATGTACTGAGAACTACAAAGGTATTTCTTAGTAACCCACAGAGTGGAACATGGAAATGGACTTGCGGTCTAGGTTTATGGGCATGCGATGGAAGCATGGATGATCAGTCAGCACCTCATGTTCTACACATTCCCTGGAGATTCTGGCAATGTGTTAGCGGTGGCTTAGGATAGTGGATATTCCAGAACGTTCCATGGTAGAAGATATAACTAGTGTACCTAGTGAGGAGGGTTGTTCCTCACTTTGCCTCTTGTACACCACTGTTGACAAAAGTCTTTGTGATCATCCTCTTCAGCCTTCCCAGCAGGCCCCTTGACCTCTTGCTGTACTTGTACCCTAACATAAACGACCTGCACCCCCATAACCCCGGTCCATTTTGACCCAGACCCCTCCTGCCTTTTTGCACTCCCCTTGGGGTCTGACACTTCATCAATCTTATCAAGGAAACTACTCCAGTGGCAGCGCTTATGAATGTGGACCGCTGACTGGAAGGCTGTGTGAACAGTCTTTCAGGCTGCAATGTCCTCGGCACTCCGTGTTTGGGCTGCTCTCCTTTGCAACCAGTTCACTGTTGTTTGCAGCTGGTCAAGTTCATCTGACCAACACCATTTGGAGTCCGGATTGTCCACGGCGCACTGGATGGCAGTGATGAGACTTGATACCACAAGGCCAATGTTATGGCAGTTAGGCAACAGATTCCGCCAGGTCTTGAGATTTTCTTTGACTTGTTTGTAGATACCTACCCAGTCCGCTTGTTCCCATTTCCGGTGGGTGATCTCCAGGAGATCAGGTAGGTCAAGGAGGAGTTTGTGTATGATAGGGTAGTAGTTAGAACTGTGGTTGAATTCTCCCTTGTGAGATGTGACTCAGTGGAGATAGTGGGCAGTGGCTACAGCCAAGGTGAATACCAGGTCAACCATATACTCCTAAAGCCTCATATTCTAGAAGGTGCAGACACCACGTTAGGATTGAAGTTGAGTGCCAACCTTGGTGAGGATGTAGAGCAGCTTGTCTGTTTCTGGTTCCGGGTGTCCAGTGTAGGTCAGGAGGTCCCAAAGGGGGGAGTGGAGGTTGAAGTTGCTGAGCATGGTAAAGGGCAATGAGGGGTCAAAGTGATCACGATCAAGGAGAAATGTGTGGAGTGGAGGTAAGGAAGAAAAAGAATCAGGAGGATTATATACATGAATAAAACTAAACGGACTATTTATGTTGGTGAATGGGAGGGCAATGGCAGTGATGCTGGTGGATGGGGTAGGGAAGAGTTGATAGTTGGAGGGGGGAATGCGGTTTGAGATGTAGATGATGGAGCAGTGTGGGTAAGGAGAGGGTGGGGCTGGTGAGAGAGAAGAGTCCAACGGGGAGAAGAGGGTAAAACACATTCAATGTCATTATGGCGGAAGAAGTAAGGTTCAGAAATAAGTTATGGGCGGTGGTGTCATGGTGGATGTTGTACTGCATGGCCTGTAGGCATGTTGGGGCACCGACTGTGCTTGTGGGGAGGGGGTGAACATTTGTGGCTTGTAGTAAGCATTAATCAGAATGCATAGAGAAGTGTCTGGATTGTGCATACTCATGCTCGAGCATGGTGATATGCTCTGCATGGGTGGGGCAGTCAGGGGATAGGGCATTGTGGCCAATGCTGATGGGTGCATCAGAGGTGCAGCAGAGGGGACAAACAAGAGGGGTGTGGGTGCAGTCGGAGGTGTTAATACATGGTGAAGTGTTTAGGATGCAGGTGGAAGGGCAGGTGCTGGCTTGTGACTGGTAATCCAGCACAGTGGGTACAGCATGGTGCATTCATACACCAAGCTACAGTGTGTTCAAAGGTGAGGCGTGGCGCACAATGGAGAAGTGATATTTTGCCCTTGGCTATGAGGTGCAAGGTTCCACAGACCCAAATCCCAGCATCAATGGCGCAGTCAGCCTCCATTCCGTCCTTAGGACAGATGAAGAATGCTGAACGCTTTTAATAGTTGCTCCATCCTTATTAAGCTTGCGGGTTTGGCCCAGGTGACCTAGTAGGCAGTGCTGAGCACGTCCAGATTGTCCTGGAAAAGCTGCTCAAAGTCTTCCTGCTAGGAGGGGTCAAATTTTTATTGACAATGATGCTGAAGACAGCAGCATGGAGCTGTAGATTGCTGTTGAGTTTGAGACCCACTGGTCAACATGTCGGAGGAGCGTGGTGTCCTTGGTTGAGGCGAGGTGGACCGCAATGTCTCTGCTTTCAAGGTGGTGGACTCTGTGGATCTTGATGTGCATTGTCTCATGGCAGATGTTGGCATTGTCAATGGCTTGGTTGACCTGCATCTTGATGGCCGCTTAATCCAGGTCAGGCAAGATGGGGCTCACGCGGTTGCA
This sequence comes from Tulasnella sp. 427, assembly GCA_019633495.1. Classification (NCBI taxonomy): domain Eukaryota; kingdom Fungi; phylum Basidiomycota; class Agaricomycetes; order Cantharellales; family Tulasnellaceae; genus Tulasnella; species Tulasnella sp. 427. The sequence goes on along the minus strand of WSUD01000747.1, from coordinate 5,338 downwards.
GCTGTTGAGCATCACAGTCCTCTTGGTGACCTCTCTGGGTTGCTGCGAGGTGTTGGAATTGGGACCAGGTCAGTTTGCGGCGGGGTCCCCAAGCCCAGGTGGGTTGATATGCAGAAGTAAGGGCTTACAGTGATTCACACCTGTGTGAAATGAGTTTTCCCCCACCCTTGGAATACTACATTCTGAATTGGAGCAAGCAGCAAACTCAATCTAAACTTAGTCTTTGCATATATTAACATTTATAGTAGAGAAAGTTTGAGGTGTAATTATATTAATTACCGTGTGAGTTATGTGAATATTTGTCCTTCAATGCCTGTAAGTCCACTCATCAGCCACAAATGACTTTGCACATGACTAATGGCCTTTCTCAATCCAGAAAAAATCAGGTCTATGGCTTTCTCAACTGAGTGGTCAAGGAACCAGCACATGCGAAAATGCTGACCAAGATGAGATGAACCGCCTCAACAGTGATATCAATGTGGACGTAGTGTAACGGTTCCCCATCACTCCTTTCTCTTTCCCCCCTCTCATACCTGCCTTTTTCTCTGTTTCTTTTTCCTTTAAATCAACTGAGTGAGCGGTGGTGTGTGCACAGACAGTGTCTTTCTTTGCCATCACCCTTTTATTTGAATTACGCCATATTCCTTTTTCTATATGCTCTTTAATTACATAATATACATTCTTTTCGAGTGATTATATGGCCTTTGCTCTTCCTTAGACCTGGGTACACCTGTGTGTTGAACCTAAGAACCTGGATAAGGCCGGCTCAGCAACTAAAAAACCTCCCTGAGATCTTGTTGCAATAGCCTAGGATAACTCATTGGAGATCCCAGGGAAGGGTTCCCTAGGGTTTGATTTTTTGATCTGGGGGCCGCACCTATGTTACATGATAGCTACTGATGTCTGATATAGATGCTGGCCCCTTCTGCACGTGACACAGTGAAACTCCTGTACCAAACAATGCTGGTGCCCATTACTTAAAAAGGTGGGCTGTGAGACACATGACTCACTTCCCAATTTTGCTGCTGACTGCATGCCACCCTGACCATCCTTCCCATGAGATTCATAGTAACAACAGTGGAACCTGACACCATGCAGGGCAAGCTATGTGCAAAAAAGATACCCTGGGCAAAGAACCATCTCTTGACCCACATTTTCATGCCTCAACTCTTGGAAGATCAAATCCTGTGCTGCAATACCTTCTCTGAGTCCACTGCAGATGTCAATGCCAACAGTTGCACCAAAACCATTAGCAAGATCCAAAGCGGCACAGACAGGCTATTGTTTCTCATTTTGCCAGGTAAATTTCCTCTATATCATCCAAGGACTCCCTTACAACCAACTGCCTCTCTAGCATCAAAAACGTTGTGTAGACTGCAAGAAAGATTGGGAAGACAGGTCATGGCCAGCTTGAGCAGGTTACGCCAAACAAAAAAAATTGCCAATGTAATCAGTGAGACTACACAACACTTAGCTTCACTAACAGTCTTGATAAAGGAGACATTGAATGGCTCCAATTCCTCGTAATACAGAACGTTGGCTTCAGAACGTCCTCCTCGGTAAATTGTGGAGGAAAGAAGCCTTGAGCGGGATACGCATCTGGAACCTTGGAGCCAGGACTCCAAATAGTCCTTGAAATTGGTGTTGGGATTGCTGGTGATGTCTTGAAGCTCACAGAGGAGGTCGGCAAGTTGTGGGTCGTAAATTGCGGACTGTGCTTTGAATTGATAGTTGCAAGACAGCGATGCCCAATTGGAGGGTGTGGTGTCCCAGATCTCAGCAATGGCATCGATTGGTGACGGTTGCAACACTTTGATAACCTGTTTTGGCACTTTCAGCATCAGCGCAGGGTGGGGGGAATGCGGTGGATGCACATGACTCAATCAAAGCCCATTCTTGCACGGGAGCTCAAGACCTGAAACAAAGGCGATCATCTCCAGGTGGTCCATGCCTTTGGATCCAACGTGCGCAGCCATGACCAGCTGAGTGGCAATTGCATCATGTGAAGCTTGAGATCTACCTGCTAAGGCTGAAGGCTAAGAGGATCAACAGTTAGATGCTGCTGCTGAATAGACCATGCCAATCACTTACGTGAGTCTTGCTGAGGTACTGGATAATGAAGTAGGAAAGAGGTGAGCTGGGTGTTGGAGCCTCGCTCAATGGCAGTCAATGCCATTCATTCAAGAGAGACAGGAGCTCCCTGTCAAAGCGCTTGGGAAAGGCTGTTGAAAGGGAGCACAGGTTGTTGCCATGAATTGCAAGGTGGAAGTGGATTGGTGAGTAAAGTGGCGGAGCAGCCTCCGGCAGAGCAATGTGGAAGCTGGTCGGAACACCCAGTGCCTTCATCTCCTGGAGACATTGTTTGGAGACAGAGCTTGCTATGCTGTGTGGCAAGCTGAGTGCTGGCATGTAATAATCCCCTCTCCTTGGGGTCCAATAGTTACCTCGCTCAGCATGGAACTTCTCCCTGGCCAGGAGGGATAGGGCTTGACGCTCAACACCATATCCAACACCACGGCCACTGCAAGTCATGATTGATTAGAATGGACAGTGGTATGCATAATCTCAGATACGCTACCTGGTGAAGCGCTGGTCGGGCAAGAGAAGACGGGAGGAGTCGTTTGTTAGGGCCGATTCCACTATCACATTCCACAGACGCCCCACAACTTCAGAGTCGTTGTTCCCCATAACTTGGAAGGTGACAGCTTCGGAAGGCGGGGAGAAGTCGGGAGGTGCAAGTGGGTAGTCGGTCCAGGACAGGTCCTTAATGACCTCCCACATGTGCAATGCATCTCGAACAGGTGGGATTGACACTCCTGCGGAGACATCAACAGGATCTCCTGTGTAGGCATCAACAGCACCGTGGACCACAATGAATGATGGAGTGAGAGGTGGAACAACATTGGCATCCTCGTCCCCATCACCGTAGGAGTTGTCCTGCAATATGGATGACTTAGTAGGCCACAAGAAGAAGTAACCTTTGGCAAGATCCGGATTGCATACCTGAGGAGGAAGGACAGTGCTGTTTGCCGGTGATCCTGGGTTGAGAGGCAGCGGCAGCATACCCTATCATGGAAGAAGAGTCAACATGCATTCTGGTAGTGTTCTCCGTTGACACAGTTGAAGAGATTGCCTTACCTCTTCATCTTCCGACGATAGTTCAGGGTCATCGTGGCGAAGGGGCCCAAGGTCTTCGTCGGTCTCTTCGTTGTGGCTGTTGGTCATTTTGCGGTGGAACATTTGTGATGCAAAGCAGGTGTGGCGGCAGCCAGGACGATGCAGAATGACTGCAGTGACATGCGATGACCTAGTGACTAGATGAGCCCGGTCAGTCTAAGGGGAATCTCCATGTTCACTTGTAGAACTCACGAAACTGAGGTGTGAACCAATATGACCCGTCGTCACATGTGTAACGGGAGTGTGCCTGGTGAACAAGGAATGGACTATGTTAAGCCTTCAGCATCCATTCAAGAGTCATCTGCAGCAGGCCTGGCTGAGGCTTGAGACTATGCTCCTTCCCGCCATTCTTAGCCTTAACAGCTGGGACCAAACAGTCGAAGACAGCATTTGAAAACAGAGTGTTGGATCCACGTGGACCAGAGGACGATGGTGGGAACATCCAAGCAAAAGGTCCATTCTCTGCTACCTGCTTTGCAAGCTTCATGATGTGGGAGAGATGGGTGGCTACAGGGGCGTTGGGAATTTTGATGACAGCATCGTATTGGCGCAGTTGCTCCCTGAGGTCAAAGCGGCAGAGGTGCAAAAGCTGGAAGCTGTGCTCATTGTGATGCTGACAACCGAGACGTCCGGCAGGAGTAAGCATGAATATCAGAAATAAGATTGAGGTCATGACACTTACAGCAAGTTGAGCATAGAGATGGACTTCAATGTTGACGGAGCCTTCAATGGTAGATGGGCTTGGAGTGGAGAGCAAAGGCGTCCCACTCCAACCACAACTTGGGTAGGGAGCGGTGCTGGGTTGAGAAGCTGCTTGGCTTCTTCCACGTGGGCAAGATTGGCCTCGTGAACTGGAGGCAGATTACATTCGATCCTCGTTAACGGTACTTGCGGGTTTTTGTGTGATGGCAAGGAGTCCTTGCGCAGGCGGAGGGTTGTGAGGGCCATGGCTGTAATCCACAGGGGTTGCCGCAGCGGCTGAGGAACCGTGATAGGGTTCGGTTGGTGCTGCCGGTGGCAATGGAGTATAGATGGCCGGTGCCGCCATTGTGCATGGCATGAGGTGGGGGTGATGAGAGTAGGACGGCGGGATGGTGGGCAGAGGCTGGGATGGAGCATGTTGATGCGGGAATTGAGCCATCATATTAGAGGGGAACTGGCTACCTCCGACAAACGAAATTGGGGGAGAAGAGTAGGGTGAAGGTGTTGCTGTGATATGGGTGGATGCGATGGGAGGTGCAATTCCAAGACCAGCTGAGTTGTGAACTTGCAAGGTCTGAGGTGCCAGGTGGGATGGCACCCCTGTATTTGGCAGTTGCTGGTGGGTAGGAGCCTGTTGATGGCCTTCACTGCCTACAAGATGGACAGCTGGAAGACTCCAGGAGGTTTGCTGCAAGTCAGAGAAGGGAGGACTGGGGTACTTGTTACGGGACGGAGCGCTTGGGTAAAATCGCCCTCCCGCTCCTTTTATAGTTAAGGATGTAAATTTCTAGAATAATAATTTTCCTTTTATTTTTACCTTCTTCCCTTCATCGATTCGAGCCTGTACGAATCGAAACATCAGATAAAAATATATTCTTTTAATTCCTAGTAATATTTAGTTTGGGAAGCGGCGCGTCGTATAGAAAACTCGCTTTCGCCAAAACCCGGCCGAAAGCTCTGAAACTCGGCAGATCTCCTCGAAAAGTCATTTCGAGTTAGTTCTATTAATGAACCAACTCGAAACGACTGCTGTAGCGAGCGGTACCGCGTGTGGCGTTCGCGTCACGTGACACGCGCCTGCTGACCCGTGAAGCCCGAGAAGGAGCTGAAACACGAAGTTAAGCGAAAAGACTCATGGTGAGCCTTTCGCTATAGTCATTGTAGTCATATCCTAGCTAGATCTTTAATATATAAAGGTGGTCTCGAGGGCTTTACTCGAGACACACCTCTTTTACCACTCAACTGCACAATCGCCCTTGCGCGTACCTAAGACCGCCCTTCCAGCGTGATACTCGGATACTAAGACCGCCCTTCCAGCGTGAAACTCGGATCCGTTGAGATCGGAAACCTCCTCGAACACTAGTTCGAGCAGGTGTCATTTACTTTCGCCCTAAAACCCTTATTTCGCCTCGATCTCCTTCAGTTCTTCATATTTCGTTACGCTTCTTGTTTGTACATC
>WSUD01000746.1:0-11743 GCA_019633495.1 Tulasnella sp. 427 | reverse complement strand
CTGGACGCCACGAAACTCGACTTGGACAATCCGCAGAGGCGGATAGTCATGGTAGGAGACCTGCACGGCATGATGCATAGCTACGAGTTGAGTTCGCTGTTACAACGTGGCGCGACATGCCTTGCCTAACTCGTTTCCATTTACCCGCCACACAGCAACCTTCTTGATGTCCTCAAGTTCAATTCAACGAACGACTTTGTTATTCATCTAGGAGACATCACTGCCAAAGGGCCGCACTCGAACGAACTTGTCACTCGTTTCGCCAAGGAGGGAGTCCTTGGTGTTAGGGGTAACAACGACCAAAAGGTTATCGGTAAGCATACTCGTTCCTCTCCCCGTGAAGGATTTCTTTTGATACAGCTCCCCATTCCAGAGTGGTATGCTTGGTTCGAATGGGTTAAGTCTCATGAAAACGGGGATCTATTTTTGCACGCCCTTTTTGGACAACACATCACGCCAGCCCAAGCAAAGAGTCAGAAGCTATGGAAGACCCTCAAGTACTCGTACCCTAAGGATTGGGACTGGGGAGGTGATCATTGGAATGTTGCTAGGTATCGTTGGTCCTCTCCTGGTGGATTCAACAATTATGCATGCTGACCATTTATTCACTGTCATAGGAATCTTTCCCCTGATGACTATCAATATCTTTCTTCACTGCCAATCGTCATTCACCTGCCATCGCTCCACACTTTCATGGTCCACGCCGGCCTCCTTCCCATGGACCCTGCACACCATCTGAGGTCAGGTGTCCAACCCCTCGCACACGCCCCTGAATCCCTGCCAGAGGACCCAACCGCTGAAGACATTGAGCGCGCGAGGTAAGTTCATTGCTCTTGACCGTATGATGACTTCTTAATCGTACTTTCGAAGGAATAAACAAGAACTCAGTCTCCTTACGGAGATCGCGCCAAACCGCGACCCGTACATTAAGCTCAACATTCGCGACGTGCACGACCTCGAACCGACCAGACGCGGCCCAGAAGACCACGAAGACAACGTTCCCTGGAGCGATCTGTGGAACTCGGTCATTAAGCGGTGCAGAGGGTTCAACTCGACGGATGCCGTGAGCAAGCCGGAGTCAATTCAGGGCGTCGGGGACGTCTCAGTAAACCGACTACGGAAGCCGCTCCCGTGCCACCCTATCACCGTCGTGTACAGCCACGCCTCCGGTCGCGGACTAGATTTGAAAAAGTGGTCGAAGGGATTGGACACCGGGTGCGTGAATGGTGACGGCTTGACGGCGATGGTGTTGGGTAAAGGGCGCCATAAGCCGCACCCGCCCAGGAAGGAGTTCGCCTGGCCTAACGACGACGACGACGAACGAGACGTCGAAGTGCCATTTGGAGAGCACATGCGCGCGAGGTTGGTGAGCGTCAGCTGTCCGACCCCACCCCCCATCGACTTCTCCAAGAAGCCGAAGAAATGAGAATAGAACAAGCGATCTGATCTGGAGTGGAAGGTGTCGGAACTCTTATGGATCTTTTTATTACCTAATTTCTTTTTTTGTAAATGCAAACTTCTGTTCGGTTACAATAGACCAAACCTATCGCGTGAAACTACGCAAATATATGAACGACATATACTGACTGAAACGGCAGACGTTGGGTTACCTCATACTTGGACTAGAAGTCCAACGTCAGGCTTACTGAGTTGCTGAGCGAGCGAGCTGAGATTCTTGTCCGCTTGTTCGAATCCCACTCGTATAAGGCCGTTCAAGGCATTACGAACGATTACATTGCACATTTTAATCAATGATATCTCGGTAGATATTCGTTCCTTCTTAATACGCCGTCACACACACCGCCAAGTGCTCATTCGTCGTCATCCCTCGTCCAGTCAAGTTCAGGCCCCGTCCGAGTAGGGATCTCCTCGATATGGATTCTGCTCAATATCTTCTCAATCTTCTCCTCCTCATCGTCCTTCTTTGCTTGGAAGACAACTCGTCTCGCTGGGGTAGCAAGGAGAATCCTCTTCGTCGGATCGCGCTCAGATGCCTGGGCCGCGTTAGTCTTGAGCCAGTTGGTATAGTTATTCCATCCGATCATGAACTGGAGGGAGTAGTCCGCGCTGAGAGCACCCCGAAACGCTGAATGACTCGCCAGCTTTGACATTCTCGAACCTGCATTTCCGTGTTCGGGTATTGAGATAGGCATACGCCACCGAATGAATTAAAACTAATGTTGTAACCTACCATGTCATGGTCAATTTCTCGTTGAGAGGGATCCATTTGGTCTTGTCGTGATTAAGGTGACCCAATTGTGTCATAGGCGCCGAGGGGAGCTGGGCGGTTCCATGACAGGAAGCGCAGGCGCTATATATTGGGTCAAATCACGCTTTCAAAACACAATCTAGGGGTGATGGGGGTAACTTGAGTTCTCACCTAATGAAGTTGTCGGCAGGCCCGTTCAAGCGACCATTGTAGCCCCAGGAAGGTCTTCTCCCTCCGAATTGCTTTCTAATATCTTCCGCTATTGGATTTATCCATGATTCGACGGGTTTCTCTCCAGCGTCCACTGCCGCTTGGTCAAGTTGCGGGTCGTTACCCCAGGTGACCCCGACAGCCGTGAGACGATCCCAGGGCTACAAAAACAAAGAGAGGAGTCAAAGTATACACCACTCAATGCTATGTTTATGCCGTACATCGCTTATGTTCTCCAAGTACCCGTCGTACATAAACGTACCGAAGACCCATCCAATGGGAGACCGCTCGTCAACCGTCGCCCAGTCCACTTGGAGCAATCGCACTAAGCTGGGTTCCGTATTGCGGAAACCGCCATCAGAGGGTGCCACCTCTGCGTTGTCCTGAACTGCGATGACCTGAAAACACAATGAAAACTTGACTCTCACACGAAATTGAAAGCTGAACCCACGGCGTGCCAGGCTGGAGATCCCTTCATCGTCGGGACCTCTTCATGGGTGGCAGTCGTGAAGAGAAGCTAGATTATAAAACGCGCTTCAGGTCAGGAGACTCCCACAATAAGCAAGTGTACGTACCTTGAACACACATGTTCCTGCCGGGAACTTGATGTGCTTATTCCAAACCGGTTTACTAGGATCGGCCCAGACACCGCCAAAGACCGAAGCACCTAAAAGTCGGGAGTAGGAGGTATCATAACCAGCAGTTTACTTAATGACATGAGAGACAGACCTGGAGCGTTGTAAAAGCCGATAGCCCAAACCTGTAGACCGGACTTCTGACTCTTAGCCAACTCGAGCCGGGGAATGGGACGCTCGTAGGTCAGGCCTTTGAGCGGCTCGCGGCCGCTGTTAGACGCATGCATCCATGGAGCATGAAACCAAGGGCGCGTCTAAAGAGAAATGGTCGGGCTCAAAGCTGCGCAATCAAGGGCGGTCTAAGATGATGGCTTACGAGATTCTCCTGCACAACGAAATCAGTCTCCCTGTTCCCTTCCCAGCAGTACTCCTTGACGACTTTTGCGTACCCTAAGGGATCCTTTCTGAAGTCGTGTCTCAGCCAAGGGCTCTCGACCTTGACGTCCGGAAGTGGCAACGCTAGGGCATCTCCGGGAGTTGAAGCCGCCTTTAGGGGAGCCGGCTGCGGGTAGTCGTTTCTGATCTTCCAACCTGTCCAACCCGCAGGAACAGGCCAGTTCGATGATGTATTAAACTGAACCTAGAGATTTGTTTGGATTCAGGTAGGGAAAAATACGGGAGCAGGGAGACAAACTACGCACTTTAGCGGCGTCATCAAGAGACAGTTGCTGAGCGTGGCTCTGATAGTCGTGTTCGGTGGAGGGATATGACATGGCAGAAGAGCACTGATATTTGAGATGAAATACCTAATTGCATCCAAGGCTTTATACACCAAGAGCGGCGCAGAATGCCGGAATTGGACATCAGAACAAACTTAGTTCTGGCGCTATGCATCCCACTCAATGGTAAAGATAAACGATGGAGCGTGATACGTAATCTTGGATCAACCGAGCCACTGCTCGAGAAGGCATAATGAGCAAAAAGTCAAAAGTTCGCCCGTATAAAAATTTAATTACCCCCGGCCTTGGTCGGATTTGCACCCTCTATCTTGCCGCCTAAGCTCCCTTTGACGCCCTCGAGCTTCTGAGATAAGGGCTGAGATCCAATCTTACTTGGATCGAAGCTTAGCTCGCTGTACAAGTCCAGTGCTTCGAGGAACAAAGTGTACGTTGTTGTTCGGACCCAAGGCAGAACATGAGCGCTCAACGTGTCGTGACTTTCCTCCGCCAATGTAATTTTCCCGGCTCACCGGCAAGACTAACCCGATATAATGTGGCTAATTCACTTCCTCAGCACCTCCCAACGAGAGGCGAGCTGCAGCCGAAGGCATTCATTAGTGCCGCCGACATCGGGACAACCGAACAGTAGTACAATGCCAATCACTAATCAAAGTGGCTCTTACTGTGATTTTCTGCCAAGCGCTAAAGGACGCACAACAGAAACGAAAGGGATGCTTATAGATGTTGGCCAACATTGATCTAAGTAGTGGAGACCGCGGGAATCACCGTTCCGTAGTTCATTCCATGGACGAATCGATGTAGATCGATTTCAAATGCACATGGATATCGGAGCGCACGGATAACCAAAGGACCGAAATAAAGACAGCGCCTCGCCGCATGGAGAATTGGTCGGTCATCACTCCGCTAGGCGCTCAAGAAGATATCCAGGGTCATAGTGGCACGAGGAATGACAGCACAGTCGCTTCTATTTACCCACACGGCTATTCTGCAATTTCCAATCATATCAACGCGATTGCGCGAGGTTCGCGGACACCTTTTCGATTAACCACACCCCTTCAGATCACCCGTCCCAACATGACTTCGTGCCCTATGAGCAAGCATCACAGTGATCCCAGCTTACCCGATCATATCCCTGCTAAATGCCCTGTTGCGCATGGGAGTGACGCTGTCAACCCCCTGAACAACGTTCCCCTCAGTCTATCGCAATCTCCAACTCCGAGTCAGCAGACAATCCTTTCCACCAAGCGAAAGATATCCTCTATCCCGCGGGCTATCTCTAGCGATGAAGCCAGCGATTCTTTGAACCAGAGCTCCTCCTCAAATTGGGTTTACCCAAGTCCCCAGCAATTCTTTAACGCCCTATCCCGGAAGGGATACCAAATGCCGGAGGATCAGATGGCCGCAATGGTCCAGCTACACAACTTCCTCAACGAAGAAGCGTGGATAGAGGTTTTGGAATGGGAACGACGCCTAAATCCAAAGTGGGTGCCAAGCGGTTTTCCCGTTAGTGACGAGGTGTGTCTGACAGACGTGGTTCATTCAGTTCGACGTCGGCGCCCCAGCTCGCTCAGATCAGCGGAAAGCCGAAAGAGCTTACCTACAAGGCACGCGCCATTCAATGGGCAAGCTGGATGATGCCATCCCGATTCCCGTGAGCATGCAGGAGTTCCGTCTGTGGAGGGAGGGGCTGAACCCGAACTGCATGTATGATAGACAACGGCGACCATTCGATCGGCATGACTGGATGGTTCTCCGGGAGACCGGTGAGCTTATTCGGTATGTTATCGATTACTACAAGGACGAGCCGGACGAGGAGGGAAACCCAGCCTTCCTCTTAGACGTTAGGCCGGCATCCGATAGCTTGAGCAGCATTCAAGCGAAGGGAAAAAGAATGATTGTCGAGCTTTGGAGCTCATTTGGGGCCTCAGAGAAACCTTCCAAGGATACGTCTAGTTAGGAATTGTCTGTCATACCGTCCGTGCCTTGTGCAGGTTTCGCTCTAACCAAACACGGTCTATATCGTTCGTGGTAAAGCAGCATTCGAGCTGATACAGGTCTCTGGAGAAGTTCTACTTGCACCGGGTGATTTCGCGCCGGTCCCATTCATGTGCAAACTGTCGATGGCTTTAGAAGCTTCGAACTTCGTCAAAGCCGTATTTGACCCTTTAAACGAGATCAACCCTCCAGGTTATAGCTGAAGCAGTCGTCAGTGTTCAACAATGTCAGTTGACTTATCGCTCCGAGAACGGGAAGAAATCGAGCCGTATATCTAGCACGCATCCTGTTGTCATTATTCCCTTTGTATGTATCACAAGGCTCGACGGTGTGTCTGACATAGCTGAGTATCTCGTATTGTCCAGGATAGCCGGCTTCCCATGGCGGAAGAACGTCTGTATTCCGCTTCCCTAAGAACGATGCTAGTCGTTCCCAACCAATCTCTGTACCGCGGGCTGGATCCACTCGGAGTACGGTTCCGGCACCACCTCCGCGTTGATTTTCTGTTTCAGATCAGGTCCAATCTTAGAATCGGTTGGAACACGTCAGAGATATGACGCACTCGAAGGTTAGATGTGCTCGCGAGATTCTCCATTGAGAGCCCATCAAATTCTAGGGAATAGAGAAGTTATAAAAGCTGGTACAGTAGACCAATCATGGAAAGGGGTATATCCTACCTTGTTTCGGTAAGCGCAGTGATCTCCGTCTACATTCCAAGGTTTAAGCGTACTCAGCACGTTGCTAGCGATTTCGTATGTTGCTTCATTATCGACTCCGTCGAAACATAAGCAGCCCTTCGTTGGAAGTTTTGACTGACATTGTAGGCGTTGCGAAACGGACCGAAGCTGCAAGGTGACAGGGGAGTTTCAGTAGTGGCAGTGCAACGTGCGGAGGCGATAAACCAAGCCTAACCGTGGAAACCTCATCGCTCCCCTCCAGTCTGCGACACAACCACCTCCACACCTCACATCCTCCAAACAACCACAGATTTACCATGGACCGAAAAGGTAGATATGCGCGATTCAGGCTCATTACTCTGAACTTGACCAGAACTTTCTGTTTTAGAACTAGAAACTTACCAAGTTCAACTGTCTCAAGTGGAACTCGCTCTTGTCTCTGATCCCGATAACGCAGAGCTGACTTCGTTGCGTTCCGAACTCAAAGAGCTCATATCCCTCACCGAACAAGCGCTGACGCAAGTTGAAGCTGCTGCATCGTCGTCCGCTGCCGCATCTTCGTCCAAATCCAAATCGGCTTCGGCTGCCACGACCCCAGCTTTCGCTGCAGGAGACGAATGCCTGGCCAAATACTCCGGCGACGGCAAATGGTACCCAGCGAGGATAACGTCCATCGGCGGGGCGGAAGATCGGCGAGTGTACAGTGTGGTATTCAAAGGATACAATTCCACCGAGCTTGTCAATGCAGGAGAAGTCAAGGCCCTACCCCCCAATTACGGAGCCAACTCCACCTCATCTGCCGCTGGAACAAAGCGAAAGGCCTTAACCAAGGAGGAAGAGGAGGAGGCCGCACGCAAGAAGAAGAAGAACGAGAAGCGGGTTGAAGTGCGAGCCCAGAAGAGTGCGGAACAGCAACAAAAGCAGGTTGCTTGGCAAAAGTTCGCCAAGAAGGGCGAGAAGAAGGGAGTTGTAATTGCTGGCATACAAGGGAAGAGTATTTTTGCCAGTCCAGATAACCCATACGGCCGAGGTCAGTGCCACGCTCGTCACCCTTAGCCCAACAAGATCTGACATCGCTTTTCCCCCCTTCCAATAATGGAACTGCTTTATCTCTCGGACTCTCGACGCTGGAAATCTTCTCTCATCTTTTCTCTGAACCAACTTACTGACCGACTGTTTTCTGGTTGCAGTGGGAGTGACAGGAAGCGGAAAGGGGATGAGCGACTCGGTTCATAGAACCAAGCACAAGTTCTCTGCCACCGAATGAAGCCCATCATAAATAAGTGCGTACCGTTTCTGCAGGGCCTCCCAGTCCCGACGCTGGCTAACATCACGCCTTGTCTAGCATGAGTAGTTCCTTGCACTTGCCGCATGTTCTCATTGACCAAGCTTGCTATTCCATCCTCCCATGCATCGTGCCTAGCGGTAGGACTCACAAAGTCCACGCTACTCTAGCAGTGCCCAAACTGCCTTCGATTTGTTGCGCCCGTTGTTTCTTCCTCATTCCACTTGACCTCACGACCCCTTTTACCCATCCCGTCCCAGACAAATACGGAAACCGCCTTTTCCCGGCTTCTCGTATTAGTCCTAACTGTGTAATCTATAGCTAGCAATTCGTACTACTTTGCAAATACTGACGAAAATCCTTGTTTGATCCATCCAAACGGCGATAAGGCCGGACTTGCGGTTATTTACATCGTCCTAAACTGGACTAACGGCCTTTCCCCTTCTTTCAACCGCCCTTCACCAACGACACCTACTACCCATAGAACGCGTGCGCTCGCGCCAACCGCGCTTTCCCTTCTTGAGACTGGCTTGGTGGTATAGCGAATAGACCTCTTGAACCTCGTAAGTGACGGCGGGCAACGCTCTCTCTATCCGTTGACCGCTCTCTGACGCGCCCTGGGTGCTTAGGCGAGGCTCAGAGGCTAAAGCAACCACTTCTAAGGCGAGTATAAGGCTTGACATTTGTCCCCAGTGCTTTAATTAACTTTAATCCACTTTCAGACCCGTTTCGTCTCTGAGCACAGACGGGACTAGCTTGCCATCCAGCGTGTTTCCCAGTCTTCAACCTCTCTTCGTCCTCTCTTCGCCTTCTTGTTCTTGGTTCGTGGGCTGTGATGGCAACCTTTTCACCCCATCCAGGATCTCAACCTTCATACTCTGGCGTCGCGGTAAGCACTCCATCTCCCCGCTGGATAGCGCATTCATTAATACCTTAAGGATAGAAGGGCGAGACATCTCTCAATGTACCATCGCTAGCTCCATATCCTCGAACACCGGATGCGTCGCTCAAACCACTCACATCTTCTTCCAAAAACGGATACCTCTACCCCGAGCCGCGAAATCCTTCGACACGGTCGGCATCGATTTCTCCCTCTCCTCATCCGGGACTGCCCTCTCTCCCTCGGGGATCACATCTCGGCGACAACCTTAGCTCACATTTTCGCCAAATGGACACCAGCGAACGACATGCATCTTTTTGGCGCGGAGCCAGAACCCAGCCCTCGACACCACTGCTCTTAACGGTGAACGACTCCTCCATCTCTCTTCCTACCGACTACGAATTCCGAGCTGGACTTGTGGACGACGGCGTTGGAGGAGCTATTGCAAAATCCAGACCAAGCACTTCCCGCTCCTCTTCCTATGGATCCAAGCCACCGACACCCTACCCGTCCTCGCCGCTCTCATGTCCAGAAGAGCAAGGAAACCCATTTGCTTTCGCAAGTCAACCCATGCTTCGAAGCACTAGCCTCCCAACTCCACTTCGACCTACCTACGAGTCTTTTCAAGCGGGCTTGATCGCGAAGGAACGACTCGCTGGATCCGTGGCGCTGAGTGGCGAAGCTCAACCGTACAAGATGTCGCCTGCTTCGAAAAGCATCGTTCCGCTCAAAGGCTTCAACTCCTCTTCTGGTTCACCGACGCTAAATGAAGACCAGCAAACCAGATCGAGCGCCCTTTCTCGACATCAACATCAGTCCAGCGACCCCGAAGTCCGCGGATTAAAGAGCGGAGAACCCAGTTTCGAAGTGGAGGATCCGTCTTTATCTCTCAGTGGAACGGATGACTCGTTGTCGTGCGCCTCTCCCTCCTTCAAGCTTGGTAGTCTCGGTAGGATCGAGCTCCTTGGTGGCCTCTTCGGTGTCGTCTTGGACGAAAGCGAGGGCGATTCCTCGGTTGCTTTCGATCATCCTCCCTTGCAAGACTCTCCAAAAGTGGACGAGAGAATGGAGCGTATGGCGGAGGAAGGTACAACACCTCTTCGTACCAGAAGCCGCGGAACAAAGAACAAGACGGGCCAAAGTACTCCTCAACGGTCGATCCCTATCGTCGATGACAGATCTCCCTTCTCGGATCGCACTTCTTCGTTACTCTCTTCGCCCATGGACCTCGGGACCCCCCATACGGTGACCGGCTCTTCAAACTTCCTCGTAGCAAACCCTCACAGGTCCGCTCCTCGGACCGGCTTACCGTTTCCTGAGCATGGGCCTTCGGTCCCATTCCTTCAGGATACAAGCGAAGAGATCTTATACGTCGCTCCTCCACGTCAGCCGAAGTTTCCAAGTTATGCGTCTACTTGGCTCCCATCTCGTAACTTGGAGGTGGAGGACGAGGTTCGCCTGAGACGGACGGGAGGTTCCATTGGAGTTATTGGTGAAGAGGTTCGAAACGTCCTGGCGCGATCGACCTCTTCGACCTCGTCTGCTCTGAGGTCCTCGAGGTCGTCCTTAGGAGACCTGACCGTGAAGCCGCAGAGCCCTACCCATCATGCTCTTGGAGTGACGGACTCACCGGGACAAAACGAGCTAGCGTTGGTAAGCAAACCACCTATGGGGCTTCGTCACCGAATACTTACGTATACTTTGTCCCTTCTCAGACCGACGGAACCTCCAATTTTGCTTGGTCGAGCTCCATTGTCACTGCGTCTCCATCACCTCTACCAAGGCTTGCACTCGAACCTAGACAATCGCTTGAAAACACCAAGGCGGATTTTCGCTCCACGCCACCCGAACATCTCGCCGTCGTCAACCCTCTATCCACCAGGGACTTCGACGATAGAGCCTCATTGGGCTCTTCTCCCAAAAAACTTGCTTCAACGCCTGGGAGCCGAGTCCCGCAGGTCCTACTCCGCCGAATCTCGCTCCGAAGAGTCTCCCAAGAGCCGGCCCCATCCCTACCAGCCATCGAAGAGGTATCGCTCACCATGTCCTCGCCGCCGATCAGTCCTTCGGCCGGTCGTCCATCCCGCGACCTCCGTCCCATTCCCTTGCCAAACAAATGGGCCCTTGCTGAAGAGGACGCCAGGACGGCAAGGAACCGCTACCTGCAGCTTGGCCTACAACTTCCAACCCCAATCTTGCTTTCCTCTCTTGGCTTCGGCGTTGGCGATCCCACCTACAAGCTCGACGACCGTCTTAGACATGTCGCGAGTCGCTGGGACGAGATCCCCAACTGGAATATCAGCAAAGATTGGGCGAACTCGGCTTCCGGAGGCGCGCTCGACCTCAATTGGGTTTATGAGATAGAAGACCGAAACGAGCTTGAGGACGTATTGCGCTACTCTTATCGCGCTATGTCTTGCGAGGAGACTGGAGCAGGCATAAAGCTCCCGCTTACACTTCAAGCGGTTTTCGTTTCGGCCTCTGACCACGTCAAACCTATGAACCCTGATCGTAACCCGACGTACGACGACAGGTTCAATGCCTTCGGTCAAGATTTTAACAGCACGCACTCGTTCGGGTTGCAACCAAACGTCACCCCGAGGCAGCATCGGTCTTACACTTGGTCTGATCCCAGTCCGACGAGGTCGTCGAACTTCTCCAACGCCGTACCTTCATTCAACGCGAATCGTTTCCCTGGACCGCATCCTCCATCGCAACCTCATACGACTTCATTACCCAGCATGCACGCGCATTCTACCCCATATAAAGACGCTACCAACGCTCGACAATACCCTACACCATCATTCCTATACACCACAGCATCCAGCCACTTGCATCCAACTCAATCATCACAATCACAACTACGTTCTTCAGCATCGCTACCACTTCCATCACGCAGTCAACCATCGCACTCCAACACCTTTTCTTATTCTTCTTATTTGTACACTACTCCTCATCCGGATCCCATGCTCCTGCAGCAAGCCCAACAATGGGATGCTCCTTGTGGTCCGCGCTTCCTTGGTCTTCGTTCTGGTAGCCAGCGTTTCCCTTAACTCATAAAAATCGGTCGGACTGCGTTCGTTTCCTCTGTATACTGTTAAAATAGACCCTCTAGACTCTCTTCTTGTCCTGTTGTCATCACGATGTTGTAACAGTTCTTCGTCCTGGACCT
>WSUD01000745.1:0-11750 GCA_019633495.1 Tulasnella sp. 427 | reverse complement strand
GCACCTTCCGCAGATGCTCTGGACACTGGATCGTACAAGTCGGCTATCCAGACGTGCAACAAGCTGTTGAAGAAGCAACCCAAGCATGAGACCATCAGGGTACGCCGTCCGTCCAGGTGCATCTGTCGTAACGGTCTCATATACGCGATTTCGGCAGGCTCTCAAGTCGCTCGCACTCCTTCGCGCTAACAAGCCCGAGGAGGCGATCCAATTATGCGACGAGATTCTGGCTGCCAAACCCACCGACGACACGGTTCTTGGTATCATGCAACACGTCTTGAAGCACCTGGACCGCAGTGAGTCAATAATGCTGTAATTGGCCTCGCGCGTCGGCCTCGTCGACCCTGACACACGACCGATGTCTTTCCCCAAGCTCCGGAAATCACCACCATGTTCGAAGACGCGTTCAAGAAGCAACCCGCCAACGAAGAACTGGGCGCTCAGACGTTCATGAGCCACATTCGCGTCGGCTCATGGAAAAACGCTCAGGTCATCGCCCTCAAACTCTTCAAGACATTCAAGCAACCGAAATATCTGTTTTGGTCTATAATGTCCGCGGTGCTTCAAGCTCAGAACGCTGGTGGAGTGAACCCCGGCATGACGGACAATGCGCCGATTCTGTTGAATTTGGCTCTCCGCATGGTCACGACCAGCCCGATCCCATCTTTCGTTTCACCTGATCACTTCTACCTCCACCTCACGATATTGAAGACCCTCGACAAGCTCGACGAGGCGTACGAACTCATCCACTCGGACCGGGGTAAACGGCTCTGCGACACCAGTCTGGTGGTGGACGAGCTGCGGCGGGATATTTTCAAAGCCAAGGGTGCCTGCCGGGAAGAGGCCATCCTCTGCGGAGAACGTCTGAGTAAAAAAGGGTAAGCAAAGCACTTATTACAAACCTGGGATTTTAACAATTTTTTTCTAGGGATCGCAACTGGATAACGTTCCTTTCGCTGATAGACTCCACGTTCGACGTGATCAAACTAAACGAGTCTCAATCCAAAACCGACACGGACCCCGCCGCACCCGCTGCCGACTCCAAAGGCGCCGGCCCTCCGCCAGAAGAAAACAAACCAGCTTCAAGCAACGGCGAAAGCAAAGGGGAGGACGATCCCGAACTCACACCGAAACCAACGCCGCATCCCGAACTTCCATTAGAACCAGAAGCCTTGATCGAAGGTCTTCGAGAACTCTTCACGCGAGTGGCGAAGGAGGACGGACTGAAGGAGCGAGGAGCGCATCTGGCATCACTGCAGTTGGAAAAGCGGATAAGGACGCGAGAAGAGGGTCAAGGTACGTATGAGAGTCGCAAAGCTTGCCACCACACCAGAGCGGGCGACCAGTTGAACTCTCCGCGTTCCAGGCAACGCAACATCGGAAACCCTCCTGTTCCTCGCCAAACAGTACTTCGACAACTTCTCGGACAAGACGTGCTGCTTCGAAGACCTAAAGCCATACGTCGCGACGCTTGAAGAGGGCGAACTGACGTCCTGGCTCGCTTTCCTAAAGGAGAAAGCGGAAGCGCGAGACCTCTCGTCAGCAGCTGGACTCGCGAGATTCATCAACGTATCGAAGCTTCAGAGGTTCTCGAGTTCAACTCCGCGGGCCGAAGCGGACGAGCAGGCGGATGCCACGCGATACTTGAAGGCGTACTTTGAAGCACTTCCGTTAGGCAAGTAGGGTTTTAGGGACCACGAGAGATCGAACACGCGCCAACTCGAGAGATATTGCATTTTCTCAGGGAAGGACTTGCCAGAGACCGAACTCCAGCTAGCGGATGACTTGGCCATCTTGGCTTTGAATGCGTTGGTGTCGGCTTGGACCGTTACTCGTACGTCGGACTTGTTGAAGAAAGAAATCATGACCCACCTTTTCTCTAGGGAAGGAGTCTTACCTCCACCAGGCACTAGTCGTCTTGGAGTACGCCTCGTCCAAGAGCAAGCAAAACTACCAGTTCCACGTTCTCGCTGTCCGGATATACCGCCTTCTCGGTAAGCGATTCGTCATTGTAACTTTCTCATCGGGATGGCTTGCTGATTTGCATTCGCTTTTAAGCCGCCAACGGTCAAGCCCTCTCTCACTACCGCGCCATGGACGTCAAGCAAGTCCAAACCGACACGCTTTGCCACCTCATCCTATCGAGAGGATCCACGTTCTCTCTAGCACTCATCGGCGACGTCGGGATGACCCAAGAATGCATCGCGGCGAGCGAGATCTACAACCAGAACAGTAGCGAGGTGAGCCCACGATCAGCCTTTGGTGCAAGACACCCGAGAGCCAAGTCTGAGCTCCTTCCTTCACAGACCGCAGACATGATCATCCGAGCGTTCCAGTTCGAAAAATACTCTCAGGTATGCCTGTATCCGCAGTGTCGAGGATCCGTCTTGACTCACGGACGCATGCAGATAACGGAGTTCGTCGAGTTCGAGGATCGGTTAGACAACTCCCTCCAGCGGGACTTGACGCGGTTGGAGTACGTCCGGATGAAGTTCGCGACGGAGAAGCTGGAACCCGAAGCGCTGTTGCTGGAGCTGCAAGAGTTGGAGTTCGTGTTGGACAAGAGTTCGTCGCCGTTAGAATCGTCGTGCGCTTGATCAGCGCCGCTCATTCGTTCGGCTTCGTTCGTAGTGCACCACGATAACCGCGACTTTGGAGTCATCCCGAATTATCAACCTCGTGGGCAATCGTTAGCCGACCAAACGTCGATGGGCGTCGTTCGTGGGGTAGGTCGACTGTGATGATTCGTGAACAACGAGACTGAACGCGATTCCCACCTATGCAGTTCCAATGGCTCACTGTGTTCTTGCAACTCTACATCCGAGCGTACGCCCGCGCGAGCAGAGTCGAGACCTCCGCCGCGTCGGACATGAACACTTTCCTCTCCGGATGGCTTTCAGAGGTAAGGAGCAGGTCGTCCAAATGGTCCGTACTCTGTTCAGCTGACCACTTCGAATGGGTATCCACTCCTTCGTGAAGATGACCGAGGACGAGAAGACGTTCCTCAAGTTCTCTCAGATCTTACACGACTGGATCCCGTGCCCGCCGTTACAGTCGAGAGAGGCCGCTATGGCCGCGTTGACGGGAACTCCGGTCCCTTCAGACGGTACTTCGACGCCGTTGCAAAATACCAACGGCGATCCTGCTGCGAAGGCGAACGGCGAAGGGGAGAGGAAGGACACTCCGCCTCCGCCGCACGTCAAGCAAGATGGAAGCGGTCAGCCATTCGCTTGGCTTTGTTCCACGGAGGGGTAGCTAATCGCGTCTCTATCACACTCTCGTAGATCCGGTAACTGTAGAGGCCTCCGCTCAGACTGCTGCAAAGTACTTCGAAGGTCAGCGACGACAGAGCATGTGGGAGAACGACATATTTCACTCAACGCGTTTCTCTTTTCGCTTTTAAAAGATGCTGCTGCGCGAGTGAAGGCGCTAGTTGAGCAAGGTGAACTACTTTGGGAAGCTTGTCACGTCGCCGCCTTGGCCCAGGAGGTATGCATACAAACGTCTCACTATTCCCTGCCAACACACTGAACATCCCCCTTGCGCATCAGGCGTTCATCCTCCTCCAAATCGTCTCCCTACCGTATATCGGAAAGTCCGGAAAATCAAAAATGAAGATCACTGATAGCGGTTCGGTGTGTCCACGGTGCTGGGATCACTTATCGAGAGCAGATGTGCTGAATAGAACCGGACACAGGTCGTCGAAAGCCTGAAGTCTGTTCGAGCGCAAGCGGCAACCCAATTGCGTGCCACCTCGATTGTCTTGAGCGACGCCGCGGAGAAAGAGGGTTCGATAGCGAGAAGAGACAAGTGGGCGGAAGGTTGTGCGGCATTGAGTGAGGCCGATGCGGCGGTGAGTTGCTTGATAGACCAGCTCGGCGGGCCTTCTTGCTCATCATTCTTTTTCCAAAAAAATAGCTGAGCACTGAGTTCGCGTCGAGCGTTGCGAAGAAGACGCTCGACGCTCGCAAGACTGTGTGCGATGGTCTTGCTAAAGGGATCTTAAAAGTCGTTGAAGGGCACTAAATAGCGTCCTGCGGTTGCGACAAACTTGGTTGACATTTCAAGGGAGGGTTTTTACTGCGGATATATCTGGATTGGTTCTTACTGCGGATATATCTGGATTGGTTCGTAAGGAAATATATACCACGGACGAATAATGCTTTTATATTTGCGAACGTTCGATGTCCCCAACAGCAAAGGCCCAAAGTAGAAAGAGAATGGAGGCGGGGCTTTAAGTGCTGACTTGGTAGTGGTACTCGTCGATGGTGTTGTAAATGTGACCTGCTTCTGTTAAGCTGTCTAAAGCGTTGCTGAACGAAGTTTCAACAGACCAATGAGCACGGTACGCGTCGTCAATGTAAACTTCGTACCTGACTTCCTCGGCATTGATATTCGGACCCAAACCTCTCGTCAAATCACTGACGTGAATTCCTTCCTCTCCCGGGGCCGAGTTCATGATGTGCTGGAGGATCTTACGCTCCATGGGCTTCATGTTGCCGAAGCTGTTGACGTTGGACGTCGCCGCGGACGCGCTGTAGGCGCTTGGAGCGCTGTTATCGGTCATGGGCTGGTCGGCGCCTTGAGGTGGTCCACGGGTGTAGAGCATGTGCACTTGAAGGGCCTCGAGCAAGGAGAAGTAGATTTCATGCGGGTCTTTGACCGGGCGGATGACCATGGCGTTAAAGTGGCGTTTCCCGCCAAAGTGCTTGACTGTGCCCATAACGCGGATCCATTCGTTTTCTCTGTCAACGTGAATGTTGGTTAGCAAGTCCCGCGAGTTGGGTTGATATGGTTGTGCGCACTGGATGCCCTGTTTCTCCATTATTTGGTCCAAATCCATGCTTGAGCTTTCTAGCCACTGTCTGGCCTCTACTTGACCGGTCCCGTCGTCGAGCGTCATCACGAGATTGGTTGCTTGGTGGTTCACGTTGTGGATTTGGCCGACGAAGGTGAGCTACGCATTACCACATCAGTCGTCTACTTTAGGACAAGCGATGAGGGAAGCACGTACCTGTGCACATTCTACGCCGTCTATCATCGTTTCGGCGTCGCCTACTTTGGTCGCGGTGAGGATCTGGCGGCATGTCACCGGTCGAAGCGACGCGTGGCGATTCTGAAGGGCGTCGACGCGAATGACGCGCTCCGAGTGTGAGCCTTGACTATACTAGGTTGATGGGTGCTTCTGGCTTGCCTTTGATCCTCCTGGACTTCCACTTGGGCTGTTCTGTGAGCCAGAGACGAAGCCGCCGCCGGTGTACCAGTCTGGACCGACAGCCACCGCCAACGGTTGGCGAATCAGTTATCCATTCACATTCGCCACGAAATGACGATCGCATACCAGTCATATTTTCAAAGACAAACGAGACCTTTTGAGTAGTGAAGCTTGTGGTCTGTGGGTGATCGGAAAATTCGAAGGAGAGACGCGTTGGAGCAGGTCGCGGAGAAACAACGAGGGACCGCGGTGTTTGTTGCCGAATAGACGTGCGTTACATAATATAAGCCGTGCGAGGTGCGCCACTAAATGACATCATCACTCCAACCTGTCAAAGTTGTGGACTAGACTGACATCACACGCGCGGCAGGCGTGCTTCCAAGCCTCCCTTCAAAAGGCGCCCCACCCGCTCGCGAGACAAATCCATCCCATCCTCAACGTGCTCCCCTCTTTTCGCCCTCCCCCTCTCAACGACCTCAAGACCTTCAACGACCTTCAAGTCACATACGAAATGGCATTGTCAGCCGGTCCAGGTCTCTTCTTCTGCTTCGCAGCTCTCGTCCTCCTCGTATTCGTGCGTATTCGAACTCGCATCTCAGTCAGTCTAAACCCAAACTCACTCCAACTTTTTCATTTTCCGTAACTCAGGCTACTGTCTCGGCACCGATATGGAACAGCATCAGCTTCCTCAACGCTGACATCGGCGGTCGCGAGATCCACTTCGGTGTGTTCGGTTACACTGGTAGCGCGAGGCACTTGGGTTATCCGATAAACCAACTCGAGTACGCAAGCAGCCTGACATTCTGCGAAATGCAGGGCCCAAGCTGACCTTGCTTACCTTTTATCAGCACGCGCAGCGGTCTCTTCAACAGCACCGTCGTTCACAACCTCACCTACGTCCTCATCCTCCACCCAATCGGTACGTCCTCTGTGCCTTGACTTCGAATCTTACCCCTATCAGTGGAGCTCATCCATCTTCTTTCCTTGGCACATCTAGCTGCGGCTCTCGCCTTCATCGCAGTGGTCTTTGGTCTCTGCGGCGCAGCGTCCCACCGCGTCGGAACCATCATCATGTCCGTCGCCGCTGCCCTCGCCACCATCGTCACCCTCGTCGTTTGGGTCATCGACATGGTCCTCTTTGGCATCACCCGCAACAAGCTCAGGCACCAGGGTTACGGGGCTCAGTACGGCAATGCCAACTGGCTCGTCCTCGGTGCTCTCATCGCCCTCCTCATCGGAACTTGCACCAGCTTCTTCGGTATCTTCGGAAGCTACCGCAACAAGAGAGCCAACAGGTACTAAATGCGCCTGCACTTGGGACTTTCTGATGTTTCTTCTCCTCTTCCCCCCCTTTTTTTAAAAAAAATGTGTACGATCATTCGATGACGTTCGGAACGAACTTTCCTGTTTGTATATTTCTTCATTTGTATTCTCGTGAATTATAGCTCTCACACTAATGCTACTCGCCACCCGTGTATTAATCTGATACCTTTTTGACTGAATTTAAGTTCGGGAATTGGAATATGGCGCATGAGTCACGATAAGATTGGCAAACCGATCGTCTTCTTCCGCTTGCCTCGCCCTGCTTCACGCCCGGCTTATATAATATAGTCCCATGTCCAGTCTCCGCTCAAACTTCCACGGACTCCCTCTGACTAACATGTCTAATTTCACTGACGATGGCACGGAAAATCCTTCCGGCCCCAGTCTACCGGTAGCAACGCCAAATCCTGCACATCAGGCGGCGTCAAACCTGATCGGCGCTCCAAAGGCGCTTCAGGAGCGCACCAGCCCGGGCGAACATTGTCGCCATAACAGTACAGAGTTAACGGATGGCGCGAAAGTGATCCTGGACTGTAACGACCTCACGAACCGCTCCTCTGGCGTCGTAGAGGAGGAGATGGACAGTTTTGAAAAGAACCAGACGGAAGCGCAAAGGGTGCAAAGGCTCGAAAGAGACATGCTCCG
The DNA here is from genome assembly GCA_019633495.1 of Tulasnella sp. 427. Lineage (NCBI taxonomy): Eukaryota > Fungi > Basidiomycota > Agaricomycetes > Cantharellales > Tulasnellaceae > Tulasnella > Tulasnella sp. 427. Next base: position 4,567 of record WSUD01000745.1, on the reverse strand, counting down.
GGACTCCGACACTCTCAGACCGTCCTGCGACGATATGGCGAGGGAAGGTCGAGATGTCAGCGATAATACGTCGTCGATCCGCTCGGAAACCTTCGAGGAGGACATGGTGATTCGGAAGACACTAGAAGACCTTCAGACGATCGGCGACCAACTCATGAACGCTCTCGCCGTCGGGATTCACAACCTCCACGACTGTCAACTCAAGCTCGAAGCTATTGTCAAGAAGTCACAGGACGATGAAATTGAGAAACATCTCTATGGGCTTCATCTCGTGCTCATCGGTGTAAGTCGCGGACGACTCATTCGACCACGACGTACTCTGAAACATCATAAAATAAGCTCTGTTGCTTTGCATTCGGTCAGGTAATACCTGGTATCTGGCTTGTCAACGACGACCATTCTTGGCGCGGGAACCTCAGGTGGTTTATAGCGGAGCTGGAGATCTGGGACTTCAAGGCCTCATCGCTCCATCGCGGCGCATTCTACGCGCCACTCGTTCCGCGTGGCCTCTGTAAACCCACGAGCGATCTCAGAAAAGGCTTACCATTCGCTATCACCTGGATCGTCGTCATGACGATTCTTCAGCGACGGCACCGTAGACGGGACGATCAAGGGCAAGGAGGGCTCGGGGAGCTCTGGGAGGAGTGGACCGGGACGGGGCGCGGGCGCCTCGTGTTCCTACTGAACGTTTTCAGTCGGATTTATGAATCCTGTGCACTTTTGTCTACGTCTCGACTATCCGGAGCAGCATTTCTTTGGGCAACATCCCTATGGTCCTACAACTCATAGCAGCAGTTGTCATCGTCATGTTGCTCTGTATCATTGTGAACCATTGGAGAGAAGTACTCCGCATGTGGCAGAGCTGTTAGAGTAGGTTGGTTCATTGCGGCTTCTGAAAGGTGTCGAGAAATCCCAACTTTCGACCTCTGCTTAAGCCTGCCCTACAAGGCTCGTTTTTACGCTGAAAACATTGTAATCCCACTTCAGATAAATCCTTGTAAATCCATCGTGTAGATATATTTTGCTTTCCGCCGATCGTTTAGACTGCTATTGACATCCACGCGTATGGTCGGACGATAGTTGAGGACGCCGGCAATTGTTTCGGTGATGGCTTCGCGGTGCCACGCGTCTCTTCGAGACGCAAGTAGCATAATCGACTTCGATATGGATTACGGCTGCTCGGTATCAGACGGTTGATATATAGGCATCACAAAATCAGAGCCTCCTAGACTGTTGCGCGGATTCGAACGATGGTGAAGTCTCCTCGCGTCGTTTGAGAAGGTACGCCCTCCGAGTGAGATATAGTTTATTTCTGTAGTCCAGGTGCTACTTTGGAGTCGTTACTCCGAGCCGCATTTAATATATCCACCACAATATAGCCACGATGATAACTACAATTCCGACAACCACAAGCGGACGGGTAGTGGGTGCTGTATTTTCCATTGCCATCTTTTGGGCGGTCGCGAACCGGCTTCCGGCAGGTATATTGCCTCCATAATATTTCCTCTGTATCTTGGCTGCGGGGGTCCCTAGTCGCATAGATCTGTTCAATAACGGGCCCTCTCATTCGGAAAATAGACACAGCTCTCCCTACCTTTGATGGGTCCCGCTGGTCCGAAACCAGCTGCGCGGAGCGCTGCAACTACGATGGAGTCGAGGAAGCCAAACATGAAACCGAAGGAGTATGGAGAGTTTTGAGAGTCAAAGGCGAATATACTGGTGAAATCCGGTATTACTCAAGTAGACGGTCTTGGAGGAGTGGAGGATGAAATTCTTAAGCTCAACGTGGCAGCGTCACATGACTACCTTGAACGATGAGAGTAATAGGGATCATGGGGGAGGTCCAGGAGTTTCCATATTGGGTCGAGTTGTTGAGCGGCTACCGCGCGTCCCAATATCTACGACGGCTCAAGAATATCATATACATCGCACATGTAAGGGTTGACGGTATTGTTGATTTTGCTATTCATGAAGCCCGTATAAACGGTGTTGTTTCTGTTACCGTTGACGTGGGTGCTTAGTTCGCTGATGTGCGTGCTCCCTATAACGCGAGACCGCATTTCCCCGACACCAGCACTTGACTTCCTCGTCGCGAACGCCACGAAGCCCTTTGGTGGCGCCAGCACCTGCGTCACCTGAAGTGAGGCCGTTAACCTGAGCAAGATTGGGCGGGACTTGTCATCAGGTGACAGTGATGGACAACCGCGATGGATCATTTTGAAACTGTGACGGGTTGCGTACGGACTGATGACGCAGTGAAATCAAATTCATTACGGGGGTTGGGCGATCTACTTCCCCTCGCGCAAGAAGAGGTAGAATAAAAGAGTTTTGAAGGAGGCTATGAGGCGTTCGATGAGGTTCCCCTTGGAAGCCTTGGCCAGCTTAGCACTACCCGATGCAAGCGCGAGTGAAGATCCCGACTTGACCACTGAGTGGGCCCATTCCCCCATTGAGTCTATGGTAGATAAAGGCGTTCCTCGGTCAGTCCTATCATGCCAACTGCTCTCTTAAACACGTGACACAGAGCGACGGACCTTTCACTGGCCATGCCCTGTCGATACCGATGACGCGCAAAATAACCCATACTATAAGCCGAAATCGTAAAGCCATTATTTATCCGTGTCTGAGGTATAGACCGATGATGTAGAGTAGAGTGTATCGTTAGTGGATGGAGAGAGTGTAGAGTTCGAAACTCCCGTTCGTGGCAGTTCGGATCAGGGTTCGTTCCTGATTGTCCAGGAATAGGTCACGATCCGACGGCAGTTCTCCTTCGTAGAACTCTTGTTCTCGCCGATGATCATTCATAACCAATTACGCAGACAAACTTGGATGCAACATGATGAATTAAAATAAGAAACAACACCGAATCTCCGAAAACGATTTCGCTCCTCATTCGGTGACTTTCAGTCTTTGACTTGGCCTTCCAATGTACCCTTAGCGAAGATAGTACACGATGAGCTCAGCAACAGCCACAACGACGATGGTGATTAGAATTGGGCTGATGGTGGCCGCTCCTTTCATCATCGCAAAGCTTTGTGCACCCGCGAACGGGCTTCCGGACGGCACGGCAGCACCGTAGAACACCTTTTGTATAAAGGCGGCAGGAGTACCTGATTAAGCATAATTTATCCTCTAATCAGACTGCTTGTGACTGGCGGCTTGTTGATGATCTTTAATGGGTCCTGCAGCACCAAAACCAACGACGCGCAGCGCGCCTACGAAAAGGGACTTCAAAAAGGTGAACATAGGAGAGATAGCCCTTTGAGGGAAGAGATTAGAATGTTTTTGGCAGGGGGCTAGGAGTATAGTCAGGTATATATCCTTTCTATGCCATCGGGAGGTCCAGCATTTTGCCTTACTTGGCTAGCGGGGTGAAAACGGTTTTCCGGATCGGTGGCTTTCGGCAATCGATTGATTATCTAGAACATCAATCTCGCGGATACCACTCAATATAGCACGCGTGCTGGTTCAATAGGGGTCGTGTCACACACAAGACAGAAAGACAAGCAACAAGAATGCTTGCGCTGAGCAGACTGCGACGCCTTCCGTACACAATTGATATGAGTCGCTCATCTCGCACAGCAACCAAGTCTCGTACAATGCGCTTATAACCAGGCGAAAATAGACTTGGCTTCAACCATCGCGCCGTACCAGACGAATTGGATTCAAGCAGCAATCGATCCCAACAGATTATGTGCCACCCATGAGCAAGATCCCACACTGTTATGTTTTTCCGAGATACCTGGTATCGGTCCTTCAGGTCCGGATCCAAATGACATAAGATTGTGGACGGCAAGCGTCCCTGAGAAGTTGATAAGGGACGCGAGTAGCAACGAGAATGTGAACATAAGGGTTGAGCAACGCGCAAGAGTAGTACGAGTGAGAGTTGGTCCTAGAATGGATTCGAGGGCAACGCTTGACAGTAGTTCAGCTAATAGGCTCAATCTGGGATGTCCCGAATTTATCCTTCTAAGTACACCGCTCCCCTCAGACGACTTGTCGCAGGTGTTCTCGGGAACTTGCACTCTAAATTCAGTGATAGAGAAAAGATCTTAATGAACCTATCAACGACCCAAATTAGAGTATCCTATATGAAAAAGTGTCAATAGGTAACCCAGACCCTGAGTGCTATCAGCTTCGCCTTTAGCGTCTCCGAAACTCTTTGGCGCGGCGCGGCTTTCTGCATCTCATCGTTTCCCCCAACATACGATTAACCCCATAACACAGATGGTATTTTCATCTCATTCCATGATTAATAGTCGAATAGTACAGAGCGTGTGTCTTTACCACAAGGCGGGAGGAATCAGGAGCTGCATCTCGAGCCCCTTCAACATGGCCACTTCAAGCGGATCTAATATCGATTTTGGCAAGGCCAGCCTCTCGCGAAGCAGGGTCCTTACATGAGTCATGTGGAAAGTTCCTTTTAGGTGAGGACAACCGTCGATGATTGGCTCGGACGGCATGGGGATTTCATCATGGATTGACCTTAGGGTGTAAATGGTTGAGTTGTAATAGTCTTCCAGGGCTCGCCGCAGCGCGGGATTGTGTTGGCTCGCCAACCCTAAAA
>WSUD01000744.1:0-11775 GCA_019633495.1 Tulasnella sp. 427 | reverse complement strand
TCTCGCGTCAAGTCCTCGATGTCGTTCTCGGTTTCGGCGGCATTCAAGACCCTCGTGTCGACTATTATCGGTTAACCTTCAAGCGGGTCAGGACTTAATGTATCGATTGCGCCGTCTTCTCTGCTGCGCAAGTTGGAATTTTCACTGGAATACTCAGGGGGCATCGTCCCCCGCGAAGATAACCTCACGCCGTCGGCCAGCATAGCAAAGATTACAACCACGGGCTTGAACTTAAGTTATCTGCCAGTCCCGCTCCTGAGAGCTGAATTCTACCTCTCACGCTTTTGAGGGCTGGCGATGTACCAAGCAGAATAATCAACAAATCATATATTGACGACTTAGAGAGAGATCGAGAGAGAGTACGACATATCGATAGAATCCGCGAGGGATGGGAAGGGAAAAATTGGCCTCTTTCCTCGGCGTGAACGAGGAGAGTAAGATCGCGCCAGTGGCGAGCGTCGGGCTGCGGGAACGCGTCGAAACCTCATCCGTGTCTAGGGTGCTTGAGCATGAAGTTGAACGATTTCGAACGAGTGGCAGATGAATCGCAGCGGACGGATAAGACGGATTTGATTAGCGATAGGTCCAATTCAAAGCAAGTGAACGAAGAGCACTCAGCTGTGGAAGACAACCCCGAGCCACAGCAGTTAACCATGCCGTGGGGTTATGGGATCGGTCGCTCCCGCTCTGAAAAGGTCCTCTTCAGCGTCGTGAGCCCGAGAGAACAAGGGCAAAGCTTACCCAACCGCCAACCCGCCAACGAAGCTGACGCCTTGGAACTCGGCTGGAAAACGAAAGTCAGTAACCACAAGCAAGATATTACGACATCGATAATTCAGCAGGTTGGATGTCAGGAGCGCTTACCAGATCTACTGCATAACCCAGTATGATATCCCGGGAGGGCCGAGCAACTGCATGTGTACTCACTCGCGTGAACGAATGAGGGACGCAGCAACCCAGTCCAAGGGCACCACCAAAGACCCACAGCGAAAGGATGCGCGAATCTGGGGGAGCAATGAAGACAGGCTCAGGCAATGCGGTGGAGAAACAATTGGCGACAGATAAACTCACCAGGACTAGACCCGTAGAGAGTTACAAGTTGCGTAGAGACGGCAGAGGCGGATCGCTCGAGGATATGGGAGAAGTAACGAGGAAGGCCTATTTATATCCTTGACTGGACGACTTAGGAGGTGGTGGATGAAGACACGTCAGCAGGCGAGGATCTCAATTCAATCCGGGAGTCAAGCCCACACCAAAACAATTTTTATTTATCTACCTTCGTACCCGTGCCTTGAAAACACTCTCATAACAGGAAAACAGGAGCTTCATGAGCTGACGGTTGGCGGTGGCGCGGATGCACGATTTGGCATCCTTGAAGGTTGTGGGTGCCCATGGAATATCGGCAGGTGTGAGAATTGTTTGTTACGCGTGACGTTGGTCGTTCCGCCACAAGCTCAAGCGCTCAACAACTGCCGTGTCGACCGAAAAGTCGCAGCCATGAGCAGCAGGCTTCGGAAAGCTCGAGCGCATTCTCTTTCTATTGAGAGATTCGCATCACTTCCTTATAGCGTTGTAGCTGAGGTAGGTATTTCGAAACGCTAATCCGAGCTCCTGTTAAACCCACGAATCTCGCAGATCTGCCGTTTCCTCAACCCGCGAGACGTTGTAGCTCTAGTGCGCTCCAGCAGCTCCATGAGAAAGCTTTTTATGAGTCGAATGTCCAAGCCGTGTTGGGATGCAGCGCGAACTCTACAACGTATACCTGATTGGGCTGGGGTGGCATCTCCGCAAGCGGCAGTGTTCCTGTTTTATGACGAGTGCCAGGTAAATCTAACGATCACAGTCATGGATTGATTACTGACCTAAATTCAAGGGGAAAGGATGTAATGGGAAAGCTAATTTCGAAGCCTTCTTCGTCTGCCGCCGGTACTGTTCGGATTGCGCAAGGAGCAGGTATTACGAGGCTCCTGATTGGGAGTGAAGTCTCTCTGAATTTTGCTTCATACTAGTCTCGTCAGCGCAAAAGAAGCAGTTGAAGCTTTTCCGAATCTTCCTAAGAGCCTCGTCCTTCACTTGCCCTGGACCAAACAACGTGAGGGATTTTGGTTCAGTTTTAATGCCTGTTTGCGATCTGAACAAACCGTCCTTCAGGCCCAAAGCACGACAACACAGGCTTTGAGAACGGTAGATACTATCTGAAGGAAGACGTCACGAGGCTCTGGAAGCTCGTTCAGATCCGTCCATGGCAGACCACAGCTCTGCGCGAGGAGCTATTGTCCCGTCAACAAGCTATGCTGAGTGTAGGTGTAAAGTGCGCTCAATACTTACTAGGACTCTTATATCTCTCCGAGAACCAGGCGTCTCAGCAAGTTCGTCTTTGGTATCGTCAGGAAAGAATGACCTCAAGACAACGTTACTCCGAGCGCTGGCCCAGGTACACCCGATTAGCTATTGAATACACATTTGCTAAATTCGAAACCACATAGAATTAGATCTGTACTGCAAAAAAGATTGGGATGGGAACCAGTTCCTTACCAGAAGGTTTCGCCGTTTCTCAAGCCTTTGGTCAATTATCTACTGGATGTACCAGCTCTGACAGACGCAGGTAATTGAGAGCGACGAGCTTGGAAAATCATAGCTTACTCACGTCTTCTTTTAGTTTGGAACGAACTGTGGGGCGATCTCCTCGTGGTGATCAGGGATGACGCAAAACAACGCGACACGGCTTCCCGCCCCTTCTCGTTAGCTTCTAAAGCTGTCATCAATCCATGACCAAGCTTGGAAAGCATATATAGCTTAATGTTACGACTAGGGAGCGGCAACAGAAGTGAATAAATCTGGAATCAACTTCGATTGTGTGCAAAGTCTTACTCTGATGATTCCATTACACTGAGAGAGGCCATGGGAGATACGGTGATAGTTCTGATGGAAACCCGAGAGAGTATGAAATATCAAGCAAAGAGTTCTGCTAGCGATCACTCTTCTTTCGTACATTTGACAGCTTGGCACAAGTTGCGGGACGGCCCGACCATGGCACTGCGATCGCGAACGACGGAGTCAAGAAATGACACAGAAACTCACATCCTTCTCCCCGAGCTCAAACCAGTAAAAATCCTGGGAGTAACACCGTAACGCGGAGTGCATTGATGGCTAAAAGTCCTTTCGTGCCGTGCGATTAAGGAGTATGCACCGCGATATCCGAGGTCATCCGATTTCATTCTATCGTCACGAAGCAAGCTGTACTGCACTAAATGAAGTTCTAGAGAGACTTGAACATATAGCCAAAAATGTTTCTTCCGACGAATTGGAGTGCCAGATGTACGAGTGCTATTACTTTTTTATCTTCAACTAATCGACACTCCCCTCGGCTTCCGCGAAGTAAGGGTGATCTAGCATCTCCCGAACATTCATCATACACAATTCAGGAGAAGCTACGAGAAGGTGTCTCAGAAAATCAAGACCTAGAGCACAGACCACCTCTCAGCATTCCGGCTCTGAATCACTGTTTGCGATCGCTCTCGTGACGTACACTCCGCACCACAGTGCTTAACAGCACGAAACGCCGCCTCCCTCCGCACACACTGCTCCACGCATGCTTTGCGACAAGAGCAAAGTCGGCTAACATCGCGGCTTTCCACAGGCCATTCGTACTGCGTTAACCTAAGGTCCAATGAGGTGATTAAGGTGAGATGTCGGGTAGAAGATGGCCATGCCCCCAACTCACACAAAGAACAGGATCCGGCCAATACCGTAAAGGTCGACAACTTTGTCATCTGGGTGTATCATGAAAGGTCCTGGAGCCGCCCATGTGTTGGTTCCAACGAACCACTATGCAAAGATAAACTTAACGCACGAAACACTTGCTTGTGAGGAGTGCTTACCTCTTCTGTGATCGGGCCCGTACATTGACGGGCCAAACCAAGATCCATAACCTTTAGATCCACTCGACCCTCATCCGAGATGAAGGTCAATATATTTTCAGGCTTGAGATCACGATGGGAGATATCAAGATTGTGAAGGTGCTGCAAGACACGAAGACATCAATCCCTGTCTAACATGTGCCTTCTGAAAGGTCTTTACTTGCCTCGATACCCTCCGTGATCTGTTTTGTCCATCGCGTGGAGTTTCTCCGTAGCATATCCTGAACCTCCCTGGTTCGATTGCGGGGCGCGAAGCGGAGGAGGTCGTTCGAACCGAGTTCAAATATCAAATCTTGTGTTGAAAATACAGTCAGAGTCCAATCTAAAGTCGTTCATAAGGACTTACGATGCTCTAATGATGTAGAATCATGGAACGCTTCGATGAATTGAACAATCCTTGGGTGGCGACCGACAAGCCCAAAAATCTCGATTTCCGATTTCGCCCACAGCAAGTACTTGGAAGGTATGGTTTTCGCGACAAAGAAAAATCCGTCGTATCGTCCCTTAACTCGTACCACTGTGGAATTCAAGTCATCACCTTCGTGGAGAGCGTCCTCCTCTGTAGGTCTGTAGAGGCTCCAAACCTGCGGAAGAGCAACGGTTTTCAGTAAATGAACAGGAAGGACGGATTTGGAGGGTAGTACTTTGGGAGCCTCATATCGATATTCGTCGCCCTGTCCAAATTGGACTGTTTGCCCACTTTTAAGGACCCACGTACTGTTTACTACGAACTTTTCCCCCTCGGCACGGACCTGAAGACGCGAAGGACAGTCTCAATCAGTTACATAGTATCATGGAGAGTAAGGAAGTATATAATACCGTTGTTGTCAAAGTTGCCGGAATAATTAACGATTCCATTTTTTGAACGACGACTTCACGGACTAAATGTCCATTTTTGTCAACGCCGAGTCTAAGAAAGATTGCGCAGTGAAACATTCCTTCATAGTTATGGGATGCAATCAGGAAATCGATCTAGCACCAATTGCGACCGTTGAGACTTACCGACCCCCGGACCGAAAACCCTGAATTGGCAATCCTTGTTCCAGCCGACAGTTATCTTGCAGGTTCCGGTTCGATCATTCAACATTTCTAGTGTATAGCAGATCTTCGGATTTGTTGTTGAGCGTAGTTCACCAAATGGGATGTATGTGGCAGGATCCGGGGCCAATGGATTCGCCGAAGGGACAGATTCGTCGCCCTCTTCACTGAGAGACTGGTGGGTCGGAAGATCATCTTCCCGTCCGTTTTCGCTGATAAAGCTTGTTCCGGAGGGAGAGGAAGCGGGCAACAGTCCTCCGTGGAGATCATCAACGGAAATGCCGGTTGAATGTTGCTGGGCTGGGGCGCTCGGCTGGCCGTAATCGAGGTTTGGTAGCCTAGGAGGTCATGGTTAGACGCCGTCTTGCAAGTGCCACCCGAGACAGAAGCTACCTTTTTGCGCTGAAGAAATAGCTCAAAGGAATTGTTTTACCTCCCTTAGAAGGAGGATTCACGCGGTCCGGTGATGGTTTCACTGACGTCTTCACGAGAAGTTTGACTTTCTTCAGCAAAGGCTGCCTTAAATGGGAGACGGACACGGAGTTGCTACACAAGATGCCTAGTCAGCACACGAGGTGGATGCTCACGGAAGACTGCCTTACCGGTCGCGTTTCGTCCCAAGAGGTTGAGCCGGTTCGCTTGCGGAGAAATTTGACCTAACGCCATTCTGGTCAGGAATTGAATGGAAGCGCTGAGAAAGATGAGGGTAGGAGATACTCTTCGGAGCCGGTAGAGGCTGGTTTGGTCCAGTCACTAGGATATACGGTCTTGCCTCCTTTGGTGTGATGAAGGACGGGGGTCTGGGGTCGTACCCCGGGGAGGTTCAACCTCAGCCTGATCCTTTTGGGACGAGACTCCTCTTGTATAAGCGCATTCTCCAAGCTATCAAGTATGATGGCGAGATCAGAATATGTTACATGATTGTCGAAGTCGGACTTGCCTTTCCGGTTGATCCGCAGGGCTCTGCGGTGACTTTGGACTTTCCACTTCGCTCGCTTGAATACTCTGGCCAATATCTCCATCTACATTAGCGAAGCTCTTGCCAGCTGTACGCTGTCTCTTGGCCACGATACGTCGTCCTTTGGCCATGGTCTCTGGAGTGTCGGAGGACGAGGATGGCTGCACGACGTGGCAGCAAGGACCGGCCTCTTTTATAACGGTTTCAACTGAATTATTTGCAGTTTCGGTCAGGCGTTAGTAGAGGAGCCCGAGATTCTTCAAAACAACGGAAGCAGATTGGGCAACTCGCAGTGGTCGACCCCAATAAGCCATCTTCCGAATACCTGTACATCGCTGGCTGCTTAATACAGCTAAATACTAAAATGAAAATGAAAAAAACGAGCCTTGGATGTCGGATCGGAGGTTGAGCGTTCATGCATCGAGACCGTCACAAGAACACGCGGCTGTTTGCGATTTCAAAGCGAACTTTTGTAGTGAAATCGAAAGCCATAGATCTGCGCATTAGTCGTATAGAGTCGAGCTGTGTTCTAGCACTTGATACGAGCTTGAGCTTTGTGGATCGGGACGATTGAGAAGTGGGTGGGCGGGTTGAAGGTTGTAGATTGGCCGATCGGAACATCAACTAACCTCCCACGGTTGACATAATGCTGGACGAGGCATGGACTCCCATCCCCTGCTCGCAATCTGGGCCTAACGCCTGGGCTAGGCCGGAAACCAACAGCTTTGCTACGAGGTGGTTCTAATTTGGACCGCCAGCTACCACCGTCCCAATGCTCCGAGTTGTTTTGAGCCGGCAGTAAGGTCTGAAAGAGAGGTGCGTCTCAAGTCAGATATGGTGGATAGAACCGGGTGCTAGTTGATGACCACTATAAGCGCTGTTAGTAGTGCCTGTTGTTGATAGCTGATGAAATGCATATGCGTTTCTCCTAATTCAAGGACCTTGGGGACCATTTATTTAACACGGCCTGGAGGTTGTCGTTTTTTCCCCACTGCTCATCGTCTCGTTGACATTTCGTAAGGTCCCTTGTCGCAAGAGTTTAAGCACCATAGAGAGGATAGCAAGTAATATCAGAGTCTTAACTAAACGCATACTTAGTAACCGCAGGTCCCGTATTAGTCGTATCGTACAATCAGAAACGTTCCGTCATCAAGGCTGACAAAGCGAAGGCAAAATCAATCATGGCAGCCATGCATCACTAGCATTTAATAAAGACATAGAGGAAGTGTCTTGAATAGCGCATGCTTGTTCATTTCAAGTGTATTTGGGTCTGAGGGCTCTCCGCAACGAGATGTTCAGTACTAGGCCAAAGGAAGAATATGGCTGCATGTTTCTCCGTATAAAATCAAATCAAAACTACTGGAAATATGTTTGGTACAGCCCAATTGACAATAGAGCTCCAAACTCGGTTCATCAAGACAGAAGAGCAGGGGAACACGCTTCTCCGAGCGCTGGCCGAGGTGCGTTGTCGACTCCTTCTACATTCATGTACTATAGTTGAGCCTGATCCTGGAGCTTCGGATCTGCGCTCTGCTTTGGAAACGGCTGGGCTGGAAACCCATTTTCGATAAGAAGCTTTGGTCATGCCTTAAACCCCAGCTATAGGTCCAAGTGGATGCTCTAGTACGATACACGAAGCCACGATGATTCTCCCAGACTGATTAAAGTATAGACACTCTCAATTACAAGTTAAGCGTGATTGTAGAGAGTGACATAGTCGTCGACGTTTTGCCCGACTGGTGTGAAACAGATAAGGCACCGGCACCGGATCCCTTAACAAGGTCCCGGCACCGTCCGCTTAGGTACTGGATCAACGGGTTCCTCTGAAATACTTGGATTCAAGACATTTAACTGGCTTCTGAGTCATGGGTGATCGCTAAGAACCCTCCTGGCATCATTCTCGATGGAGGGGTAACCTCGCCATCGCTTTCAACTCCAATTTTGTCTTCGCTCATCCGTTCCTTCTCCTTCCGGGCTTCTCTGACCCTCCAAAGAGCCAATATCAAGGCCTCTTCCTCCTGTCCCTCGAATGCTGTCCCCGTTTCACTGCTCCTGGTGTGCACGTAGGCGTTAAGCACTGAAAATCAGGAAGAGAGGTAAAAGAAAGGTCCTGAGGGATCCATCTCTCACCTTTCATCTCGATGTAGCCTTAGGGTGCTCATAATGACCGAGCTCAGCTCTTCGGCTTGAGACGATGGCTTCGTTACCGTACCGGGAGAGACTGGAGGTGAACTACTTGACGTCGGTGTGGTTGGTGACGGTGCTTGCTGTTGAGTGTTGATATCAGGACCACGGCGTACAACAGGAAGCGGTCGACCATGATCGGTACTCAGAACAGGGTCGAACTGAAGGGAAAAAAATCAGTGCTCAACACTCATACCATACATCACCACGTGAACTCACTTTTCCGGAAGTCATTGCAGATAAGACTTGCGCCGAGGTTGGTCTCTTAAGCGGGTCTCTGGATAGAAGACTCTGCAACAGGTAAATGATCGGTGAAGGTAGCCCTCTTCGGGCGAAAGCGTTGACGGTATCCCCGTCGGCCTTGAACCTGCACCAGAAAGCTTGGCGAACAGCCTTAACGAGATCATCAAAGGATTACGCACCCCAAGTATTCAGAGATCTCTTCTTCCAGGCCTGCTATGTCATCGTGTACGTAAGGAAGGCGGAAGAAGAGCAACTTATGCAGAATCATGCCTGCATAACCCGGCTCAGTGAGTGTCAAACGTCGAACGTCGAACTAGCCGACATACCAAGAGACCACATATCTGCTTTTGAATCTACACTTCGTTCGGCGTCCAGAGTTTCTGGAGCCGCATACTCCAAAGTGCCAGTGTTTCCAGAACGAGTCCGAGTGGTAAGCATGTCGCGACTAGTTCCGAAGTCTGAAAGCATTGCTCGGGGTCTGCGAATCAATTCTCACTTCAAATCTAAGATTTTCGGAAGGATTCGAAAGGACTTACATGAGTTTTCCCTGATCGAACGTCAGTAAGATGTTACCAGGTTTGAGGTCCAGGTGCAGAATGCTTCGATCGTGCTGCGAGATACACTGAGCCTCAGAAGGTGAGACGCCTGGAGGACTATCTTACCAAATAGGCCAATCCAGTAGCAATATCACCAAACAGACTGCGGAGCTCCTCTCCACTCAAGAGGTGAACCGCTTTCACCTCTCGTCTTACTCCCGGTAATGGCGAAGAGCGGTGTCCCTTCTGCTGCTCCCGGAACGCTCGAATGCGAGCAGATTTTGAGTCTTCGTTTGAATCTTCGTGATGGCTTGGGTCATTGAATAGAGTCGAGCTGGTTGAACGACCAGCGATCCAGGTGTCTAGACTGCATTCCATGGTCGGCAAACCTAAAAGTTGGAACCAAACTTCGTTGCTCCCACCTTCCTCCTTCAGCGAACTGCATCAAGATACTAAAGCGCGTACTCTTGTGAGCGATGGCAGACGTAAGGTGCAGTTACATGATGCAGCTCACAAGAGCGTCGGGACCGGATTACCGAATGTGGAGAACCTGCTGGACTCCAGCCACGCGTGGTGGTACGTTATGATGTTTGGGTGTCGAAGTTTCTCCAAGAGGCGCACCTAAAAGGAATGAGACTTTCGTGAGTACAACATATGCCAGGGGCAGACTATTCCTGGCTGATCTGACCTACCTCCCGCAATATATTCACGAGGTAGTCATGACTCTGGCCAACCGCAACTTTCTTCACGGCATACTCCCCAAGCACGTTTCCATCCAGAATGTGCTCACATAGTAGAACCGTGCCATTAGCACCCATCCCTAGCCTCTGCTTCTCCCGAAAGAACGCAGTAAAGTAGCCTTGGGCCATGCTGTTTCCAGCAAAGAGCGTTTCCACATCAGGTTCCGCCTCAAGATAGACCGAACTGGTTGACGTAGATTGGTGAGCCCCGTATGGTCCGGGAGTGGTTGGCCGAGATGACTCGTTTGCTTGAGCTAGAAGTTGAAAGTAGTTGGGCACTCGTGAATGCGGATCCGTGTGGTGGCCATGTCGTTGAAAGTCGGAAGGAGACGAGGACGTGGCCAAGTTCGCGGCAATGTCCTCATGCAGAGGTCTCCTACAGTAGGGGCAATGTGATGAACTTTGGTGTAGAAACGATCTTTCTTCCCTCTGGTTTCCAGAAGATGGCTGGAGAGCATTCGGGATGGTTGAAGTCACTGTTAAGGCGTGAGACGATGGATTGTACAAAACTACTTGGTTGGAGGCCTCTAAAATAGGCTGCCAGCCTGGTATACGGTCGATTTGAGAGACAGGTACTAGAGAAAGTCTCGGTGAAGTAGGAGCGGGCACATCGTCGGTGCTCATTGATTTAGATGGCTCCATTGGTGGTCAGAAGGAAGACGCCGGGATCCGTGAGATCGAAGTGGGGACTTGGCAAATCACGTGGCCCCCAAAGGGAAGCTTAGAAGGCTTTATGGGACGTGACAGCGAAGGGATTCATTAACTGTAGCGACAAAGAATAGAAAACACTGTATATAGTTTCTCTGACTACTTCAACCCAGCGACTTAGTATCACAACTTGTACCATGGTGTGAGCCGACTCGCTAATCAGCACCGTGACGCGGGGATATTACAAACGATCCGACTTACCGTCAATAATGTCGAGAAAAGGCGGTGATAGTTGAATTCAGATAATGTATATATGCGCGTGCATGCACGGTGGTTATGGGAGAGAAAGGGACGAGATCTGCAGGAAGGGGCGAGAGGCCAAATAGGGGCAAATTCCAGGGACGCCAACCCTGCCGGCAGTTTGCGGCACTGAACCACAATTCAGGCAACAGCCATAAGTCATTCGGAGCAATCATCTTACATTTGCCACCGTTCAGTTTCCGAAACCCTATTTTCGCGGAGTACGGTTTGGCACCACATTTTGACCTTGGCCGTTGACTGAGGAACAAGTCGGCGGACAAACTTCATAGCTCGTATCACGTTCGATACCACAAGTCACTCTTGCTCGTTGAGATTCAAACGATTTCTTTAAGCAGGTATGAATCGAATTGTGTGGTGCAGACGTCGGATTTCCCGATCACGATCTGGATGAAGCGCCTAACTTGTCGCAGTCTTTAGTCGAGCCCATCTCGTCATCTCCTGCTATGTAATTGATGCGTGTGTAAGTCAAGCATTTCTCTCCCTCCTAATGTCATTCCTCTGACGTCGCGTCATTCACCGAACAGGGCGAGGCTTGTCAAGCTTCACGCCCACAGCCCAAGGGATAGCAACGAGCTCGTTACCAAAAGCTACGTGCTCGAGACTCGTCTAGCATGATCTAACCACTCAGGATCTTTCTCTCTCTTTCACACTTTTCACACTCTTACGGATTGTCTTGGGTCATTTGCATTTACCGGCCCAAACGGATTCAACCAGCTGTATCGACGACGTGAGCTGATGTCCTCATTCGGCTCCATACGCTCGATCATGCTTTCAGAGCGACGCAGAAGGCCATCTTTCTCTTCTCATCCTTCGTGGATACCAATTTAATTTCAGTGACCAATTCTTCATATCCCTTGTTCCTTTGTCGCTCGCTTGAGTATGTTTGTTTCCTCCGTCTGATCATCACCCTCGCTAAGGCTTAGGGGGCATGCTCTCGAGTAGTTCTGGAGTGTTGGTCGAGAATCTCTGCATATACTCAACCTGCGCAACTGCGAGTTCGCCCATGAGCTAACGTTTGGCGAGTTAAGCTCGAAGAAAGCTGCGTTCAGGTAGGAAGCGGCTCGACACGTAGATCTGGCCAGCAAACGCGGAGCTGAACCGTCGAAAGCGAATTGCGATGCATGAATGGGCAGATGATGACAAGTTACATGACAAGAAATCCGGTGAAAGAAATAGAAAAGTCTACC